>JAUMGZ010196915.1:0-23672 GCA_032359645.1 Pododesmus macrochisma | reverse complement strand
ATTCTGACCCTTCCAATGACAGTATGAATATTCAGATTGAAATAAAGTCCACAGACACATACCATACCAAGTGATACCTATGTGTCTACTAAACCCTACAAACAACACAATAAACTTATTGAAAATAAAACAAAAACAAAACAAACAATAAAGTTGAGTAAAGTAGAGTAATTAATTCTCCAAAAACGCATCTTTTCTACAGCACCAACATCTCATTTCATAATGCATAATGACAGTATAATATACAGTACTAATACCAAAGTGTGTAACATTGATATGACAAAAAATAACCACTGCAGCATTTAATGATAATAAATGCAAAAGCATGTGTGAACTATTTTAGCGTCCTATTCAGCCACCATGCCGATAGATTGGTAAATGTATGCACTAGCCATACAACCAAAAGGGAGAGTAGTATAAACCAAGAACCAACCACCAAATTGAATACCAAAATATGTGTAACTTGATTCTTTCAAAACCACATGGTCATAACCCGACTTGTCATCAATCTTGGTCATGTAAGTATCCTTGCTAACTATACGAGGGATTTCCCTGAGGGTGTCAAACTTGAAAGGTAAATGTTTTATCCACAAAGTAAAAATCTTTCATCATGACAAAGGCGTGATTTAGAGGGTTCGATGGAAAGAGGCATAATCAAATTAGGTGGATTACCCTTTCCTACTTCACCTCAAACTCTAAGGGACCCGTTTTGTACCCCATGTACTCAAGTGTCTACAATCAAATCCCTATATTTCGCACAGCCGAAAGCATTAGGAAAAAGGCCTGTGGAGGTATATCTGAATTGTAAGGTTTACCTTTAAAAATTCCATTTGAAATGAGTGAATATTTTTATACATCTTCACCCTCTCTTAGTAAATCTAGTATAAATATATTTTCCAGAGGACATGTTTTATTCCCATTCTAACAAACAAGTGTGTAACCCCAAGGCTTAAATTCGTCTGGATTGCGAAGTGCAAGCTTATCCAGTTGAAAACTCGAACCATTCAACACATCTTACAAAATAAGATATACAAAATGAAATACTAACAAGCAAACGTTATCATATCTTTTCCGAATCGATTACTTTTGATCAGAACTAATCACTTATTTTCTTTCCCACCATTTATCTTTGGACACCTAGCTACATAGTGGTCTCTCGTCTTACAATAAAAACAGACACCACCCATCCTAGGGCACCCGAGTAAGTAGCCCCGTCCACAACTAGATAAGGTCTGAATTGACCTTGTTTGGGGAAACTGCTGACCCCTGGTGTCACTTGTCTGGGTGTCTCAATCGAGTCAATAGCCGCCCTCTAATTACCAGCATTGATATTGATACTGTTGAGGGGAGTAGCTTTTGGGATCCCAGTGTCATTTGCCAGTTATAGAGCCAAATTTATCAAAGCCATAGTAGTTTCTTTTAGTCTTGGTTTCCCTGCTAAAGTGTAGAAATCTGCAGACTGCTCGCCTGTTGGAGCCAAGAATTCTTCCTCTAACTCCTCTAATGTATATCTGTCTAATGTATGGTCTTTAGACTTGCTAATTCGGCAACGTTGATACTGTTAATGTCCACCTCCTTCAGCCTTATGACAAACGGAATCAGATTTTTCCATGGAGGGAGTGCTTTACCTTTAACACGACCAAAATACAATGTAAAGATTGAAAATAATTTTTTTTTTTAATAACTTCTATACATACTCAAATTAACCCCAAGTTGAACAGGGATAGAATACCAGTTGTAAAATGCCTCACCATTATAACAAACTCTGTAGGTAGCCAACACATGCGCTGTTCAGAATGCAACAACACGCCAGATATAGGAGGTTACTAATGTGTACACAGAAACCAATGACGTCATACACCGACAACACTAAATTCGTCAAGCGCAGTAACCCCCTTTCGTCCGCCAAGGGATACATCTTCAACCGTAAATCGTATACACCAGGCTAATCTCATTAACGTCTTATCACAGTCTCCCACGAGACTCTCGAATATTACCTGCATGATAACACAAACGACTTCACACAACTCCAATAAGTCTTATCACGGTCTCCCATGAGACTATCGAAAATTATATGCATGATTACACAACGACTTCACAAGACTCCTATCAGTCTTATAACCGTCTCCCATGTGACTAAAAAATTATCTGCATAATAACTCAACGACTTTACAAGACTCCTAAAGGTCTTATCAACGTCTCCCGTGAGACTATCAAAAGTTATCTGCATGATAACAACGACTTCACGAGACTCCTACAAGTCTTATCACCTTCTCCCATGAGACTATCGACATATAAAGACGACTTCACGAGACTCCTACAAGTCTTATCACCTTCTCCCATGAGACTATCGACATATAACGACGACTTCACGAGACTCCTACAAGTCTTATCACCGTCTCCCACGAGACTATCGAAAATTATCTGAATGATAACAACGACTTCACGAGACTCCTACAAGTCTTATCACTGTCTCCCATGAGACTATAAAAAATTATCTGAATGATAACAACGACTTCACTTGACTCCTACAAGTCTTATCACAGTCTCTCACGAGACTAAAAAAATTCCATTACATTTAAAATTCACTCGTCTCAAACGAGACTACCGGGGACGACCAGGAAAGACTTCTAGCAAATCTTACACCAAACGTATAAGAAAGTCTTTTCCCACCAAAATCCCCAAAACTTAACAACCGTCGTGCGTAGCCTTCACATATTCAATTCGCGCATAACAAATCGTAACGAAAAAGAGAATACCAAAATAATTACACGACGGAACATAAACAATTATTTGAATATAAAACCGATTATATAAAAGGCTCACGCACTAATATAAAGTAAAATACTATACCTGGACAACACGTGGCAGGTACACACTCAGCTAGGTCAGTCAGAGCAAGAAGTCCGTGCCGCTCTGGTCAGCGACTCAAACGAGACTCTTAATGTTAGATCTCTTGAGATCTCGCTTCGAATATTATGATTCTTCCTTGGTGTTAGGTAAACAGTCATTTCCTTGTGAATTCCTAATAGCGCTAGAGCTTAAAAACAGGATGAGTAGAATCAACTTAACAAGAGACATTGACAAACCAACCATAACCGCATCAAACAATTCAAACAATTCGGCACCAGAAATTTGACGCAATCTGATTAAAACCAGCACCTCTTCTCACTCCTGATGACCGGAGTGAGAAGAGGGGCTGGTTTTAATCAGACAGTCAATTGATGTCACAACAATCCTCAAGACTAGCTATCCATACTGACCTACTTAGGACGGTCACCCTTTTCAAAACCAGACGGTGAGGTTAAACCAGTTTACGAGGCCTCAACCTTCCAACTTCCCTCATGGGACGAGATGTCTTAAATAGACAACCATTTACAAATTAAATGAATACGTTTTATAGCACTGTCAACTGTCAACAAGCGACAGCACATAGACATCTCCAAAAAAAAGGTAGTTTCTCTAAAAGCCCAAGAACTTCAGCCAGTGTCACATTAACATTGGTATATGTAGATAACACCAACACAGTCACTTGCTGTGGTCCAGTTATCTTCACACCAATTATAAGACACATACTGAGAAATATATGATGTCTCCTTGACACAGCATATAAGCTAAAACTTTATACAAGTTTCACAAAAACCATTTACATTTACATAGGGGCCGCGGTAGCCTAGTGGTTGAAGTCGCCGACTTGTAATCATAAGAGCCTTTCACCTCCTAGTTCGATCCCCGTCCGGGGCGTGCTAGTGTGAGAAAGTTGCCAGTGACTTGCCGTAGGTCGGTGGTTTACTCCGGGTACTCCGGTTTCCTCCACCAGTAAAACTGGCACGTCCGTAAGTGACCTTAGCTGTTGATCGGACAATAAGCCCTTAATACAAACAAAACAATCCACACAATGAGAATGGATATTGACTACAGATTGCCCACATCGTTTTCTTTTTCTTTCTTCCCATACTCCAACAATAAAAGAGAAATTGTTAGCATCAGTTTGCATAGGCCTTCTTTTCTTAATTTTCTCTATTATTCGCTTAATGGCAGAGTTTTTTTAGCAGCCATATGCCGGATCTTTCTCTGTGTTCTTTCTGTAATATTCGCACAATGAGTAAGCTAATAAGCAACTATTTGTTTAGGTTTCTTCCATTGTATTTTAATCTCTAACATTAAATCTATGGAAGAAGACATAGACAACCTCTTCCGTGGACTGCTTCAATTTTTCTCTCTAAAATTCACCCAATGAGATAATATCGTCGCTGCATCTTCAAATATGTTCTTCCTTAGTTTCACTTAATAGAAGAGGATAATAATAGGCGTTTGTCCTAACTTTGTTTTGTTGTTTTTTTTTATACAGTCACTCAATTGGAGAGGATATTGGCTGGAATTGCCCAGATCTTCTTCTCTTGTTGTGTTCTAAATTCACCACACAAGAAAGTTTATTAGCAGTAAATTGTCCAGGTCTGCTAGAGTTTTCCTTGTTTATTTGTATTTTAAAATGTTTTCTCAAGGAGAGGGGATATTAGCGGGCATCTGCTCATATAATTTTCTCTTGCTTTTCTGTAACACTCGTACATTGCGACACAATCTTAGCAACTATTTGTCCAGGTCTTCTTCCCCCGTTTTACTTTAACATTCACTTAATAGAAAGTGATATTGCTAGCCCTTCATCTAGATCTTCTACCCCTGTTTTTCATTCAAATTCCTCTAAAGATAGCTGATATACCAATGCATTCGTCCCTTATTTTTCTCTTATTCACTCAGTGAGAGACCCTATTGGTAGACGTTTGTCCAGGTTTTCTTCTTTTGTTTTCGCTGACAACTCATAAATATATATGACATATGTCTTATCTTGCTAGAAGAAATCAAAAAAAATATAAAACATTATAAAATGCTTCAATCATTAATTTAGAGGAACGAACAGTACAATTTTTCAACACACATTTTCTACCCAATGTGTGTAGTTCTTAGGGATACGTATCTTTTGTGTTGGCTCTTTACGTCTTGGGTGCCTTCCTAAGTGGGTCCGCATGAATAACTACTCTGAAGAATTGATGTTACAAATGTACCTCAACTTATGTCCTTTTATTCTGGCGCTGAATTGTTTGATGCGGCTATTGTTTGTTTTGCAATGTCTCTCGTTCTGTTGATTCCACTCATCCTGCGTTATTGGTTGTGATAAATTGTGTACTAAACTGTTGCATTGTAGGTGATGACGTTCCTAATGATGTACAGAACGCACTGTCAACGTATACTGGACACAGTCATTCGGGCAAACTTCGACGAGGTAAGTTGTTTGATACAGACCAAACACCAATACACAAGTCTGAGAATGTAATGTCATTTTTTATGATTTAGGAGATAGAATACAAAAACGTATATTTAGACTTAAGATGTCCGTGTGAATAGAATATCGTTCCTGTTTTTACACTCAATAAAATTTTCTCAACAACTTCACAGGTTTGTCCTTTTTGTTCCAGACAGATGAAAGAATCTTACACCGCGGCTAGGTTTTTCATATGGAAATACTCTAACCTGTCCGTAGACTTTTCTTGTCTCACCCACAGTTTGGCCGAGGGCCACACGAGGGTTAGAATATTTCTATACCAACCAAGCACTTGTTCTGGAAATTTCTCGCATAATTCTACAAAATAATACACAATTGCCTATGGCTAGCTTTTTTCTATTTGCCTTTTTCTTTTATCTAATGAGAAGATATTGTTGTGTAGGACTATATTACAAATAAATTATATGCTGTTAAAATACCATCTCGATTTATATGAATAATTTAGGGCTATGTTATTTAGAGGGCTATTACAATGTTGTTTCAAATTATGCACACTCCTTTTGTTTCTAGGATATTAAAATATGTTTCAACTAAATTATTAAAGATACAAATTTGCCGACTGTTTCTGACTTTATTACTGTAAACTATAAATTGTACTAACAAACCTGTGTGCTTGTTGCGTCGTGATTTAATGTGTAGAATGTGTATTTTAATTTGTAAAATGATTGTACTATGAGACCCCGACTGTGTGTGTTAACTGTTAAGGTTGGGTTGCTTAACCGGTTTAACAACGCCATTCAGTGCGTTAATAAACGTCATAAATCGTTCCGTTGTGAGTAGCTGGTCTTGAATATTAAATTTGATGTGATATGATATATGTTTTATTGCTATTTGCTGTTTGTTTGTATTTGCCTTCGTCGTCAATCCTTCTGAATCAGACCGGCGCGGTGACCCAGTGGTTAGCGTGTTCGCCTCGTGCCAGTACGCCGGTGAAGAGAATCCGCGATCGTGGGTTCGAATCCTGGTGGCGCCATATCACAAGACGTTAAAATTGGGCATTCTTCTTGCTCCCTGCTTAACACGCAGCATTTATGGTTTGGAGAAGGACTGGTTGACTCGGTGTCAGTATAATATAACCGAGTGAAGTATCATGTCAATGTGTTTGCGGTGTGATATTTCAGCGAGAGAGCACTATAAAGTCGCCATAAGTGCGCACTGTCGCAAGCAGACACCGTCTTGATGTGACCTAAAATGAGTTAAAGGGACGCAAAACCCAAAAGGCAAAACATAAAAATTTAACCTTCTGAATCAGATGTCATCCTTCCTAAATTTAACTTTAATGGACTTTATGTGTGTTCACAACAACAACTAACTATATGATTTTTTTTATATTTTTATTAGGTGCAGAGTTTTCTGCTACACTTTTGGCAGGGGATGCCCCAGCACATTGTTCCTATCCTAGATAATCAATCTATTGTTATGCTGATTGGAGTATGCGACTCAATATTATATAAAGCAATTGCAAATGTTTTGATGCCGACTGTTCTTCAAGCCCTACCAGAAAGGTAATTTAATTTTAAGAGTACACAACAGATATTTGCTTAAATTAATAAAATGTGGCATTCTTCTGTAGAAATTCATAACAGAGCAGTATAAACTACAAAAGAAAGCTATGTTAATATACGGATTCCGGTTCTTTATTTCAATTTTGTTCTTGTTAGCACTGTGTATGCCGCCTTTAAAATGATATCGACTTTAATGTGTATGTTATATTTCAGTTTAACTCAGGTCATAAGGCGGTTTGCTAAACAGTTGGATGAGTGGCTTAAGATTGCTCTTAACTCTCTACCTGAAGGATTGCAAAGAATAAAATTTGATCGTAAGTAATAGGAATAAGCAAAGGGTATACAGTTTGGTTGTTAAACAACATGAATAACGTGGAAACCTTCTTTTATATCTTCCGTTTTGTTAACATTGATAAAATTTTTATTATCTAAGACAAATCCTCTAAAGTTATCCAGTGAGCATGTAACTGGTTCTGATTCAATGAGGTCACAATCTTAGTGTTCAAAAGAAGTTGACATTTTATTTCTATGTTTCAATCAACGTTTTCTGCACGTTAGCCGTCAGTAACTATGAGTCAATATTTCTTAAATGAATGGAACTATTGATTAAATACATTTTAGTTTTTCGTTAAAAAAGAAAGAAAGAGAAAAATGGTAACAGCATTATATTGTACATATTCCGGATTTGCGTATCGGTCTGTAATTTAAATGCGCACTTTCATTTGTCTATTCATGTCCTATATTAAAGTAGCATGGCTGGTCTGAATCTCTAATGAGAGTATTGTCTTTACTGGCGCAAAGCTGATTATCCAATGATACAGCATTAACAGAATAAACCAGAAATCAAACTGTCAACATATTACAACATATGTAACAGTGGTACTCAAAATACAAAATAAACAAGCAAACTCTCGGTTAAGATATCATGTTTTTGAAACGGGAATGACATGCTTCGTGACAGGGGAGACAACTACCTAGCACAGGATTAACAACACATATCTCCATGATAACGACCGTGGATTATATTACGTTGAATCACCATTATATCTTGTTCCTTACACCAAAAAATATTTTCAGCAGATTAAAACCAATTTGTGTAGGTAGGTAGGCAGGCAAATATATTATCTCATATTTTACACGTGAAAACGTGCAGTTCATAATGATTGAAAAGTTTACATATATAAGTTCCCCAACAAATTACGATTGGTTTTCGGGTTTTATCCGACTCGAGTTGGATAAAACCCGATATCCAATCGTAACAAGTTGTGATGCCGTTTTTTACTATGATTTTCTGTCAGTAAAAATATTGCTTGTAGATATTTGGAATCAACCGTGGTGGATGACGTCTGCGTATGAATACGAATCGAAAAGTTGTCTCGACCCAGGCACGAACAAGGAATATCGCTGTGTTTAAAAATAAAAAATTCGAAAACAAAAAAATCCTTTAGACAATAGATAAATAAACTGGTCTAAAGAATAAACTTTATCAGGTGTGACGTTGAAACGGCGTTAATCGTTCGTGTGAGAGGTCACGGTATCGTGACGTCATTTCTAGTCAGGTTTCAGTCAATAGGAACGGCGCTAGGTGTTAGCTAACATGTGGGATAAATTTATAAAACCCACCTCTCCAGAGTGACGTAACCTATATTGATCGTAGGAGAAAACTGCATACTTAATATTGAAGTATTTTTATGTTGAAGAAGAAGACAGGGACTGCTTTTTATGCCGAGACTTAGTGATACATACATTTGGTTTTTCATTTTACATGATGGCATATGCAACGTTGTATATATATTATTTCTTTGAAAAATAACACATGAATCAAAGAAATTGACCTACATGAAAAATTACAAATTTTCGGAAACTGGAAAAGGCAATAATAACACATAAACATATTAGAATATTTGATTAATGTTAAAATGTGATTTCATTTTTTTAAAACAATAGTTTTCAACAACAACTAAACATATACATTGCTACCCAAGATATTCCATAAAACATGGAAAATGCAAAATAGTTGACGAAGTTTACTGTAAATGTTCAGAACAGTATTTGTAAAGCTGTAAATTTGTTAGATCTAGCGAACTTATGAAATCAACAAAATTATTAAATCAGTTTATTTTAAAAAGAAAGTTTCTCGGTCTTGGATAACGCAACTTATACATGCATCTCTATATTTATTTTAATCTGCAACATATATCGTTTATATGGAACCGGGAAAGTCCACGGATCGTCTGCAGGAAGACATGTTTGCAACGTCAACTCAGTACATGTGTATATCGTATAAACTTTACTTTTTGACAAATCAGTAAATTCTCGGTGATAACAATCATTTCTCTTAGTAACATGCGTTGAATTACGCATAGCATAACTCACGAATTAAGTGTTTTTACGCTATTTTTCAAAGCAAACCGTAATCGGTTGCAATAGAGAGAAAGCTATCGTAAATATACATGGAAATATACATGTCTCTTGTCGGATGTCCGACCTTATGTTGGTGTTTCATTGTGATTACGTCACGAGTCAAATACCGTAGGTTGATTCTGTCCGTTATGACGTCGTTTATTTATGAAATAAATGCTATATTTTCCACTGGTATTCAAACGACGTTAATTCAATGGAAATCGTGCTATTTTCGTGAAGCCAATAAAAAGTGACGCCAAACAAAACAGCTGCCTATTCTCCACTTCAGAGGTGCAAGGTATAACACAATTGTAAAAACTTCATAAAACCTTGTAAACTATATGTTTTTGTTTTCAAAAGAGCAAGACGAGTTAAATGAGAGGTCACACTTAATGCAAATATTAATATCGAAAAAAACTATAGACATAGGATAGGGAAATATTTATAACATTATGTGGCATAAGCAGCTATAGGCGCAATGTTTCAATAAAACATTTAAAAGTTCATAAATACAATGTTCTCTTTTTGATGTTTAGTAACGTTGATATTTCATCTCGTGGGGTCGTATATTTTTATTTTTTTACCCGTGCTACGCACTCATGAAAGATATATATATAGCAATCACACCGACTCGATCAATCGTTTAACGTGCTTATGCAACGGCAATTGTCTAAGAGAATTCCACTAATTTACATCATGGGAACAAATGGACACTTAACTAATTGCAAAATTATCTATAACTTGTTACCCTCTTTGTTAAAGCATGCAAACAATTATCAATCAACTCTTAATGAACAGTTTGGTGAAATGTGATCAATGAAATATTGACATGTTCAGTAAAAACAATGACGACAATAGATATAGAACTTAAAATAGATTCGGTTGATATGAATATGCTTATGGTGAATACACCGTATAACGAGATGCACGAACAAACATGTTAAACATTGTGAGCATCAATCTTAAAAAAATCTAACACTTGTAATTTTCATCGCCCCTCATTGGACTTATATACATCGTCGTGGTCAGTTTCTCGAGGAAATCTAACAATTTAATCAACATAACATATTATCTGCTCTGCATTGTCAACACAGTTTTGCATCCTGTTTACGTTGCATGACAGAGGTTGACTCTTCAAACCAGAGTACATGTGTAGTTGATGATATGTGATTGGGCAATTATTCTAATGAAATGTGTTTTTGCAAAGTGAAAGATTATTTATATAGCAAGGTAGTAAATGTCACGTAATTTACTTTAAATCTCTATTAATTAATTAAGTGATAGCTATTTTCACGTCTCTTACTTTAGTTTTACGAGCTTCTCTGTTTGACTTTATGATTGATAAGTGATGTCAACAGGACATTGCGTGACACAGGCCTTCGTGACGGGAGACTTACCACTGAATGTCGAATATTGTTTTTGTATTGATCCATCATTGACTTAACAGATAATTGTTGATTGCAATAGATTTGTATTCATGCCATTCCTGTATATATGTATGTTATTACAAATACGAAGTTTAGAGGTTCAAGCACAATGTCAATAGCATTTTTTCAAATATTTAGAGAACATTTTATTTAAAGTGATTTTACCATTTGCTAATGTTGTTTCTTAATTTTGACAATTGCTATCCATTTTACTTTGCTTCAAGGGTATTATTTATTTCATTAAGACATTCTAGAAATTGAAAAATGTGTTCTCTCTTTTGAGATTCTAAAAATTGATAATAAATGACAAGTGCGTAAATCGTCCAGAAAGTTATAAAGGACAAACAAACCACCGTACATTGTTATATTCTAGTTGTGTTTTGAATTATCAAATGTTAATGATCTACCATCTATAAATATACAAAATTTGAAAACTGAAACGGAGCAACAATAAATATAATATCTATAAGAGTAAAACACCAACTCTGAAAGAACCTCGACCAAGATTCAAGGTCTAGCAACGAATCTACCATTATCAACGGACTCTCAAAAGAAAACGAATTAAAAGACAAAAAGAACGAGAAGAAAAAGGATCAACAAAATCAAATAGTTGCTTTCTTAAAAAGTAATTACAAAAAACTACCAACTGATACGGGATTTCAAAATGACGTCAAACCAACCAAATTAGTGATAGGACCTCGCTCATGACCCAAACCCGAGCCTCCAATAAACTGTCATCAACGGACGCTAATGAGAAAGTGGACTTATAATAGATAAGACCTAGATTAATCTTAACTAATAAGCCCAACAGGTGGATCAAAATGTTAATAAAGGAACTAGAAAGCCGAAAGGAGGGAAGGATGCAAGTGTGACACTCCAGACATTATCAGACTAAGCATATCTTTGAATATACGGCGTTATTAAACTTTATGTATGTTAATATTTAAGACTTCTTGTCTCATGAGGGAAATTGAAAGTTTGAGATCTCATTTACCTCTTTGACCATACTGCATGGCTTCGTGTTGGGTGACCGTAAGTCGGTACCGATGGATAACTAGTCTTGAGGATTGTTGTGACATCAATTTGGGTCCATTCTACTCTTGTGCTAAATTGTTTGATGTGGCTAATATTGGTTAATCAATGCCCATTCATTCTGTTTTTATAATTTTATTATCTTTTTCAAATTACAGTCGCTAGAAGGTTTGCTCAGGTTCTTCGTCGTCAAACGTCACTGAATCATCTGTGTCAAGCTGCAAGAACCGTGATCCACAGCGGTGACATTACGTCACAGATGTTAGAAGATTGGATGAGCGTGGATGTTAACTGTATTGTAAAGCAAACGCTATATACCATGGACAACTATACCGAAAAAGAGCATAATATGATTATAAAACGTAAGATGTATAAACAAGAGTGGTCACTACTGATAAGTCCAGTTTGAATGTATAAATAGATTCAAATGATTGTAATGATTGTATTGAAATCCTTGTATTTTAATATGTTTGGACAATCTAAGGAAAATAGTCTTTCTTTACATCCTCACTACTTATATTCGTTAAGTTAATGCTGACTACAGTGCTTATTATTATAATAAATCATTTTGCATTCCCTTTTTTGTTCTATCCATGTACGTTCATATGTATGTTTTAATTCATATTTTGAATGTTTATATTAGATATGTTCAGTGCTTTGTAATTTTAATTATTAACTTTAGCAGAAAATTGTGTCATAAACGTTGAATTGAACTTGATAACCGTCACAATGATATAAAAAAGGCGCATGCAGCAATATAGTATCGTATTTGTATATACAATGTGGCCTTTTTATTGTTCATTTGGATCCAAAATTGGAAGGATATAAAGTGAGGAAAAACGTCACCTAAAGCAAACAGAATAATAAAAAAATCACCGACAAACATACAAATACAAATAGATAACACACACAACTATACATAATTAAAACTATTCGAGGCTATCTTCCATCACGTTCATTTAACGAAGTACATAGTGATTTGGAGTTAATAGATCCCAACAATTTCTTATTTAATTTGCGAACCTTAAGCGACCTTCCTCATATGACTTTCTAACCTTGACAAAATCACACAAACATATAATAATACTGGTACTATATATTTTACACTTGTATATTTCATCATATAAATTGCTTAACCAACTATGCACTTATCAAAATAGAATTAAATCAAATGTGAAATTTAAATGTTAGAAGATTAACCAAGAGAAATACCAACAAACAACATATATGAAAACACACCACACACACACATCAGGTGCACTGCGGAGCATAGTATGACGTTTGTTTTAAGTGGGGTTTACAAAATTGATTTTGATGCCTCTGTCTTAAACTTATGCTTGATGAATATCATCTTTGACGTTACTTTGTTATTTATGCGGATAATTATATCATATAATGTCTAAAGTGTCCTTGAAACATAGATATGATTTCAGTAAGTAACATGTGTATTACCATTTCTTCCAGTTTGCAAGGAGTTTGAAAAACTTCTCGAGGATCAGTCACCAATAGAGTCGTACATTGAATGGCTAGAGTCTATGGTAGATAGATGTGTTGTCAAGGTAGGTCAAGCGTTCATAGTAGAAAGGTGCATTGTCAAGGTAGGTCAAACGTCTAGCATTGATATCCATGGTAGATAGATGGGTTATCAATGTAAGTGAAGCGTCTATAATAAAGAGGTTATTTATGTTGTCAAGGTAAGTTAAGAGTTTATGGTAGACGGATAAGTTTTCAATGTAAGTGAAGGTAAAACTAGGAACAATTAGTCTCAATGGAACTACAAGCAAATAATCTGCGCAAGCAAAGAAAAGCAACAAAAAAAAGACCGTTGATGTAAGCTACTACTGACTAGGGACGTTCTTTCATCGAGGCTAAATCGAGAGGTTGTTGTTGTTATTACAATAAGAGCATTAACCAGTGAGGAGAAGAGAACGTGTACAGATACGTTTGGTAAAATTAGAGATCCTTAGTAATGCAGTATGCACATTAACAAAAAAGCATCAGAAACTATTCCATTTATATTTTCATTTTTCATTTTAGCTAAGTTCACAAAGTTCTCAGTCTTTGAGACAAGCAGCTCGCCAGTTTCTTCTCATGTGGTCGTGTTTTGGCACCAGAATCATACGTGATATGACACTTCATAGTGCTCCCAGCTTTGGTAAATATAAACATAGTTAACAAATAGAAACTGGTTCAATATTGTAACAAATTTAGAATACGACATATAGTTAAATTTGAAAAAAATCATTTATATTACCAACAATAAAACTATGAATATTTCACTCTGCAATCAAATTCATTGTACTTTTTTCAGTATATGTAATATTCATGTCAAAGATTGTGTCTACCTTAAATTCATTTTCTGTGTGTTCCATTTAAGACAAGTATGTTGGAGATTCATCTGAAATCTGACAAGTTGCTTGTATTACCTTTATCTTGAATCACAGAATCAGGAATATATTGTTTAGAATTTGTAAAACTCATTCTATAAATACTTATCATTTCCATTCCCCTTAACTGTTATTAGTATATTTTATGACGTCTACTCATTCTATATTTTATTTTCTATATTGTGAACGTTATATAGTGCTTAGGTGTGTTAAAGGTCATCCTGGCTATCCATGAAGTAACGGAGCGCTAATTATTGATGGTTCTAGTTGAATTTGGAAATACGTATATCAAGATTGATATTTTTCCTACTGTGATTCATTGTTTATTTAGTCAAATTCTTAAACATTTATTAATTTTAGCCTTATATATCCACGGATCTATTTCACGGATGACGGTTGATTAGAAGCTAGACCTGGACGAGGGTTACTTAAGCCAAGTTTTGGTTCTTTACTCTTATATATATTACATGTGTTTGTGGCATGATGTATTTTCAAATTGTGTTCTTTATAACGCCTTCAAGATGTTTTTGCATTATGATTGATTCTTGATCATTCCAGAGCCAAAAGAATGGGTCATTTGCACTTTTTGCATCAGAAACATTAATTTATATTAAAAAATGCTCCATTTACATGCGTTCTTTTATTGATTACTTTTGAGTTATGAACCTTGGTAGAAACAGTTTCATACTTACTTGTATTCTAAATTGATTTGTTTAATGCATATTTTGTCTCTTTCTTTATTGCAAGTAAATCAGGCAGTCAACCTGTCTATCTTTTTGATAATATTTGATTCTATATAAATTATAACGTCACCTTTGCTGAGGAGAACTGGGTTGTGCGAAACATGTGTCCAGAGGAATACGTTTAAAAATGCCTATTTTGACTATGCGCACATATAACAATTTTGACAAGACAATTTTGTATTTTTGTTTGGGTATGTTATTAGTTTATCATAACCAACTTTGGCTCTGTAGCTTTGATTTGCCGATGTCTTGTTTATTCTAAATTAATCGTCTCTATGACATCCATTAATGACGGCTGCTTCGGAGCTAGATATGGGGTTCGGGACGGGGGTTTCTCACACAGAGTATTGGCTCTTTCCTCTTATAAATATCATATCTATTGGAGGCATGTTTCGGATTGCATTTTTGTATTTTCATAAGCTTCCTGTTTCGTAGATCTCCTTTACTGTCGAACAGTTAGCATATAAACATGCAAATTTAATTACGTAAATTGAATTTTTATTTGTATAGGGTCGTTCCACCTGATGCATTTGATGTTTGACGACTACGTGTTATATTTGGTGGAGTCGTTGCACAGTCAAGAACGTGCAAATGAATTTCTTAGAGTAATTAAAGGTGAAAATACAACAGGTTTGTACACAATGCGCAACATGCTGGTAATTTAAGTATTAGTTTATTACTCTCAATTACTCTTCTGATTCTCCAATGATTTCTAGAACCGTTGTTACAACGCTATGCATCGGTGTTGCCTCGAGATGTATTGTTGTAATATACATGTATACCTGTGTCAAATTTCTTAAAATACGAAACCAGCTAGGTAACATTAATAACGTTCAAAAGCTTAGGTACAAACGTACATAAGATTTATTTTGATACTTTAATCAGTGTTAAATTATAAATAATTATAAGAAAAAAACTCTTTACAGTTGTCAGCTACGACGGATATTTTCCATTTTTAGATTTAACAGTTAGGAAGGTTGACACCTGAATCAAAGAAATTGAAATAACGAAAAAGGCTAAAAAGGCAGTACATTACTACAAAACACAAACCATTACGAATATATCAGTGTTGTTAAACAGGTTAACGGATGTCCTAATCTTTCTATTCAATATCGGGAGTTTTGGGCTCAACATTTAACAATTTGAAGAAAACCTTCGTAGCACCAGTCGTGACTTGACAATACAAGAGTGGCCTCAAAAAGACCTGAGAGAACGTCAGTCATAACAAATTTGATAGGATATATTGGAATATTCACATGCTGTGAAGCAGTGATAGTAAACGATACACACTATCGATTTCGAATTCGATGGATATTGTTTTGTAAGAAGTAGAAAATATTGTCTTAAGACTTGATTCTTCTAAATTGCTAGACAAAGTCCTCATATAAATGTGGATGAGGAATAACGTTCAAAACAAAGTGTCGAAAATAAACCTGTCCATACTTATATTGAAGCTACGAATTGTTTCTGATTTTTTTTAAAAGTTATAACGGGGTTTATGTGAACGATACCCTTGAATATAGAATTTACCATTAATTTGTATATTTTGGAATTTTTAGTTTGATATATCCGAGCATGCTTTATTTGAATTTCGTTGGGGACGATTAAACCAAAGACGTTTTCATAGTATGAACTTGACAGTTAAATGCTTATGTATAGGCAATTGAAGGGAGAACAACACAATGACCTTTTTTACGAGATAAAATTGTGATTCTTGAAATTCTATGTCTCTTATCTCTATGATATAATATCATTTAATTGATGACGCTTCGGGTACATATATTTAATGACTTATTTCGAATGTTCCTTTTAATCGTGTACAGTTTGCAAATGCTCATTAAGTGCTACTGTTCTAATATGGATATCAATATTTGATAACTTCGTTCAGTTTTCCGTTTGTAGTTATGAATTGTTTGAGCAGTAACGCTTTTGTCGATAACCTTTTTTAACGCTTCATGTCGTTCAGTGAAGAATGTTTTTAGTCCAAATTAGAATTTTGAAGGTCCACGATTCATGGTTACGTTATATTGTTAAACAAAGTGCATCGTTGTATCTTTGCGTGCACACAACATTCCTTTCTATAACAGTTTTGTTTGTTTTCCTCTGTGCTTCATTAAAGTAAACACATTAATCACAATATATGTAACACCCAATGTCTAATTGTAAAAACGTGCCACCAATTACTTTTTTTGGAAACCAAACTTGTTGGACATAATGATTGGACGTGAATAAGACAAATATGTGATAACATTTGAACGTTTAAAGTCTTTGACTATATATATTGATATAACAAGTAGAATGCGGTCATGAAAAAGAGGAGGAGTTGACTCCTCGTCGCCCTATCTTTACCACTCTACTTTCATGATAATGTTTCTACTTCTATTCCTCTCCTATTTAAGTTTTTCCCCTTTGCTCTTTCGTCACCATAACAGTAAAGTGTTCTTGTGGTGACACATGCTTCTTTTTAAACAGTGGAAAGGGTTGCCATACATCGGCATGATACGGAGGCATCGCGGCGGGTGACACATGTGTAGTAGGAAACGCGAGCACCTGGTTTCGCTTCTAGTTTCGTTTAATAGAAGTCGTGATATTTCCATTTTTAGTTAATAAATGATTATTTGTTTTTTTTTTGCTGTGTGTGTCTAACGTTTTCCTAATGTTTGCCAATGTCCATGGATTTACGGCCTAGAATATCGTCTTGATTTTTCGAATTTAGTACTGTAAAACCCATTCAATCCCAATCACAAATACTCGTACATGTACTCCTAATGTTTGCCAATGTCCATGGATTAAGGCCTAGAATATCGTCTTGGTTTTTCGAATTTAGTACTGTAAAACCAATCCAATCCCAATCAAAAATACTCGTACAATTTAATGGATTCCGAGTCCTAATAAGCGGCTTTCAAATGTTATCATATAAACTTCTGTTTCGGATTACATAGGCACCATCTGGTGTGGTGACATCGCGCTATTCTTTAATTTACATGTAACAAACAAAACTGACTGATCGATTTTAATATCATAATATAAAATTCGAAACACTGAGCACATCATTTTGTAATATGGTATGAATCTTCATATATAATGTACGTTTTAGAATTATTACATTTCAGTAATCCGCACAGCTTCTTTTTCGAGGGAAAAATGAAACATTGACAAGGTATCATTGTGGTGATATAATAATCGCCTAATTAATGAATTATTTTATCTTTGTAATGCCAAAGAATGCATTACATAGTTGACTTATTGCCTTCATTACAATGTATTGTATCCAATTACAACCTGATGCAATAACACACGTTTAAAACCTAATCTGTATTTATATTGACCTTTTAAATGATGTGAAACATGTCTCCGATAAGTATGATATTCATAAGAGGAAAGAGCAAATACTCTGTGTGAGGCTAACATTTTGAATATCTCAACGTCATAGTTAGTTTATTCACTCTCAGTCAATTATATGGCTTCAAACTTGTATTCTAAATTTGTGTGCTTGACTGATAGACATTTCGGCTTTCACATTTCTGCAACCCCCTTTCTTAATTATTAGTAAGTCAATAAGTCCGGCCGTCCATCCACCGTCTTTAATTTTATATAGTATGTAGAATGCGGTGATAAGGGGGTAGGTGGGTTGGTTAGGGGATGGTTAATACTCGTCGCACTATCTTTACCGCTCTGCTTGCATAATAATGTAGCTGCTTCTATTCCTATCCTTTTAATGGTTTTTCTCCTTTGCTCTTTCATTATTAAAGCAGTGACATATTCTTGTGATGACAATTCCTACTTTTTTTTAGCAGAGGAAAGGGTTGTCATACACCGGGATGACGCGGAAGCATCGCGACGGATGACACATGTGTAGCAGGAAAGGCTTACCATATCACGTTACCATACCATTAATAGAAGTTCATGATGTTTCCTTTTCTTAGTTTATATAAATGTATATTTAATTATTTAATTATTTTTTCCGTATGCGTCCTACATTTTCCTTTTGTTTACCCATGTCCTTGGACTTGTTGCTTTAGAATATCATCTTGGTTTTTCATATAAACTACTTGATATCGAGATGTCGTAACCCAAGTGTCGATTTTTTCTTGTCTAACCCGATGTTTACCGCACCGATGTTGGATTATTTTTCTCGCATGATTTTTCTGACATGATTTTACAAATTTTTCGTTTTGAATAAACGTATCGGTGTCACTGACATCCAGTTTTTAATGTCAACCATGACCTCTAGATCTCTTGCCTCAGCACTAAAAACCATGCTTCAGAAAAGTTGAACACTGAACACCAAACTATTATGATTAAAAATTATGCTTTAACGTTGACAAATCATATAAATAAATTTATATTATTTTCAAACCTAATAAATGAGTCGTTTTTGGACCGTTAAAAATGCAAACGATCTTCAATAATACAATGTTATTTCTAATGAAAATGGCGGGAATATATGAATGCAATCGATCGTACACCGGGGGATGTAAGCCAGGCTGTTTCAGTACCGGTGTTTCCCGAGATCACTTTGTACAACATGTGAGAAACTCCCTTCCCGAACTCTAGATCTGGCTTCGAAGCAACCGTCATTATGATCTTAATATCAACAAGTGTTTGGGTTCATTCTTACAAAGCATCGCTTTTGAATTTGTGCTGCAAATACGCTATCGAACCTCCTATGCGCAATCATCTTACAAAACGAGTACATGTGTACAATTATGACCTTTTATGACCAATTTATTTTCTTATTTGCGAAGTCAAATTATTCGGCAGTGAATACTGGACATCTCAAAAAACCTCATCGAGTGTCATTGGCTGCTACTGGTCTTGGATTTTATATTTTATATCACGCATGGCAAATAACTTTCCTCTTTAAAATCTTCACTTTTAAGAGTTTTGTCATGCCATATTTGACTAAAAATATCTTACTCAAATATCAAGTGGCCGATACACAGATACAGGTGGTGTCACTACATTTTGACAACCAAAACGTGTGTAAAGTATATCTATACATACATTTATTTTCGACACTATTATTTCGTAAAATGAATGCCTTAATTCATTTCGCGGTTGTAGATGGTCTCGAGGTGTTTTTGTTATTATGTTTAATGTATGATCCTTGTCCATTAGTGGTTGCTTTGGATGTTTGTTATAATGCAAACAAATCGATGAATGTTAGGATGGAACATTAACATGCATCGCCCTAGTCGATTCATAAAACAAATACTTCACCAAATATTCATTTGTAGAATATTCCTTATAGAATAGTTGATGTCAACACACAAGCATATCTGTATATCTATTTCACGTCCAGTCATACATGTCACGCCCACAGTTAATTACTCTTCTTAACAACTTTTTAATTACGGTTTATTCATTGTAAAAGCAAATGTAAAAACCTTAACAGGTGAATCAATATGTTAATTTACAATTATTTTTTTATTTGTATTTTATAGACATTTCAGAAGATGTAATTCTGCCAGATTCTAGGATACTCAAAGATAATCTAACAGCCGGTTTACGATCAACATCAAACTGCTACAATAACCAACCAACACACACTGGAAGAAACAGTGTCATTCACACTCAAAGGGATAGTATAGGTAATGATTTATGATCGTAATATCGCTAAGCTATTGTCAATATATATTTGATATAATAATTCAGAATATACGGATATATAGTTATACATGTGTGATACGTTTATTTCGAATGACGCATATTTTCTATACAAAGTGGCATCAGATAAGCCATTAAGTAACTTCCATGTTTAAAGGAAGGTAATAATGTAAGTGAAACCTTTTATCAGCTACTTATAGCCTGTATCAGTTATTTGACCCTTGCAATAAACAAGTTAAACATTTCTTGTAAAACGGTCATTTACCCCTCTGCGTGATGATGAGGCCATTTGATCATATTGTTGTATCAATGTATAATGTACACTTCACGTGCCTTCATTGGTTATTTACGTATTTACAGCTGGAGAGCAGTTAAGCCCTCAATTACAACTGTCTTTATGCATACATTGCTGTCATCCAGAAAGCTCAAATATACTGTTGTCTTTGGGAAAAAACAAATTTTGATACTTTTCTGTTTTGTAATTTGAAATATATGGAAGTTTTCGATTTTTTTCGCAAAAATATGTCTTTAGACTTTGAGGTTGTGTAGAATTGTCCAGGTGTAGCGTTCCATAAATATATATTTTAACATAAAAGACAATGATAAGGACATAATCAAATAATGTTACAATACTGCACCGTAGTAGTTTATCTTGTTTGTTTTGTTGGTCAACAGTTTAAAATATTTGATAACCTCTTTTTCTTTAAAGGTGAATCTAAAATTGAATTTTCAATATACCTTTATAACATATATAAAAAAAACAGCATGAGTAGAAACAACAGAACGAGAATTCTCTAGTTTATTAACGTATATTTGAAAGCGGAGTAAAATACATGAAAATACAAAAAGTACATTAAAAAACGTAGGAGAAAAAAGTTTTGGTAGAAAACTACCCGGTATCGCGAAATGACTTGTTGACATCAATTATCTTCATCCCAGTAAATATAACCTCTATATCACTATAAGTCTATGGAATTTAAGGAGCGAATAATGACATCTGAAAACGGCATAAGCGCAATCGTATAAACCTAACTTCGCTGGCAAAGGCGGAAAATTGTCAAGGAGAAATAACAATAACAATGATTAGCGTTATTTCGCAGCAGAAAATGAAATCGAAAAGACAAAATGTAAGGAAAAGGCACGAACTAGCCATCACATACATGTACAGCAGCATAACATGTTTACCTAGTTTCGATTAAAACTTTTTATTAAAATTAGTAATGTATTATTTTGATGTAGTATGTGTTTCTTTTGATGAAGCTTTTGTTTGTTTGTCAATAGCGTTTGTTCTGTTTATCCTCTTTCTTCTTGTTTTTATTCATTAAAAACATGCGAAAGGGCTTATGGGATAGGAACATAATCTTAACATATGATTGGTGAGAAACAGGAACTCTCTTTCACATCTATGTTTCAAGACTTTCGAATTTTGTTTCAATTAACTACTAAACAATGTTACTTGTTGGTACATTTCAGTTTATTTAGTACTACGATGGTCACACACACACACACACACACACACACACACACACACAGAGCAACAATTCGAACGAGTAATCTAAAATGACTCCCTATTAAATGTATATTCAAAAGTTTCGTCAAACCAACCAAACGTAAGCCTAAACAACCCTCTAAAGAATCGTTTGCTCGGATTAAAATCACATTAATTGTTTCTAAAACACATATCTTGATATGCAATATTTTTAGGGAGTTGTCAGCAGCAGGAAAATACTGTGAGCCAATCATTCACTCAACCTACGGGCCAAACATCACAGTCTTTTGAAAGATCAAACTCGGACCTTTTGAGTGTACAATCACACTTCAACGCAAGTCTAGCGTAAGTAATACTCAGTACTCAGCTCAACTGTAGCTATATATCATTTACTTCATTTATCATCATCATTATTGTGCTTCCTGTAAGTTAACAGATAGGTACCGTATTACTATTGCCACGAGAAAATGCAACGTGAGCCTATTGTGTCGAAATGAAGATATGTACACTTGTGTGTGCTTTATTGAATATACACAATTACAAGATCTTTATTTGTGTCTTCTAAAACGGTTGTATCGTTTCGGTTGATTGTCTAATACAGGCACAGTCATGATTCTACCGGAATAAAATATGCACAATATATCCTTATCATTTTATAACTTACAATAGAATGTGATCTAGAATGTGTGGTATTTTAAATTGTTTAAAAGTAATCACATTCATAAATCCAACTACGATACTTACAAAGTGTTGAGATTTTGTTTTCGTCAAAAAACCTTTTATCTTTGACATAACAATTATTTTAAAATAAACAATAAGAGATGAATTTAATTATAATATTCTCGATAAAAAACATCTCGAAGAAGTTTGAGTGTTGATTAATCACAAAAGCTATAAGGAGATATCACTAGATAGTCGTCAACTTGAAATGATATATTTCAAGATCAAAGTGCATTGTGTAGTCATTTTTTAATTATAGGCAACGAGTCACATTATATTTATTGCTAGCTTATTGTGGTGGTGACTTTTTGATGAAGCTATCGTTTGTTTGCCTATAACTTTTTTTCTGTTTACCCTATTTCTTCTTGTTTCATATTTAAATACAGAACTATATATGAATACTAATGTCTTGCAATGCAAAGTTAATGGCGGGTGGTGTTTTTGTTTGTTAATCAATTTTCTCATTTCTTCTTATACACTCCTGCTTATCTGTAAATCTGCATTTCTCTTAATGAGAAAAACGTACAACTAATGAAACAAAAATATGAATTACGTTTTATTCCTAACGTGCGTAAACATCACTAAACCAAACTTACCAATCCTAATGGCGTTTCTGACAGTTCATTAATTCATAGGTAAAATAATATGCATTATCTCCAGGCTTTGATGTAGAATATCTTCAAAGAGAACCATAAATGTTTGTTTAATATGATGTGTTAAATCAAGTAATGACATGAGTTTATTGAAAAACGCTTCCGTGTATTTTGTCGGTATTAGGTGAGGTTTGTAATGTGCGTGACGGATAGGGAAAATCGAAGTGTTATGTTTTCGTAATTGACACATTCAGTTTGATTTCCGTTAATACGGTTACAAAATCATACAATTCTCATTTTGGTTAATTTGTTTTTGCCTCTGCAGGTGGCCTAGCCCCGAGGATGGCCATAACCCATTAGCATTTGCTTCCGAACACATGTTATACTGAATTTTTTCCCCTCGAGGGGCCATTGCTGTGTGT
>JAUMGZ010196904.1:0-12804 GCA_032359645.1 Pododesmus macrochisma | reverse complement strand
ATACAATGATACCGTTGCGGTAAAAAATTATAGCGTAGCGGGTCCGTGACGCTATTAAAGACCTGGGGAGAACACTGCATTTTTGACCCCAGGGTCACACCTTGAACAAACTTGGTTCTCCATGCACTAAAGTTACTACAAACCAAAACATTAAGCTCTAGGTCTTCTAGTTAATTAGAAGAAGATTGTTTAAATTTTGTCAAATTTCCCCCCTTTTTTCTACCCCTAGTGGCCAAGCCCCTTCATTTGAACAAATCTGAATCCCCTTCCCCTATGGATACTTCCTACTAAGTTTGAATGAAATGTTAACAACGACGAGGACCACAGACAACTATGGACGTCGGACAGGATTTGTATGGGAAAAGTCCACCTTTGGTCCAGATGGACTAACAAGAGGCCCATCTGGCCTTAATGTCCATCTGGATGGGCATTTGAATACTTTTGACCCTAGGGTCACGACTTGAACAAAGTTGGTTCTCCATGCCCATGCATATGGGTTACTTCAAACCAAAGCATAAAGCACTATGCTTTTTATTTTATTAGAAATTTTGAAATATCACATTTTCACCATTTGGACCCCCAAGTGACCTTCCCTGGGTACTGAGGCCCATAATTTGAATGAAATTGGTCCAGTTGTTTCGGAAAGTCAAAATATATATAGTATTGAACTTTGACCCCAAAATGTGTAACCAATTTTTGACCCCTGGGTCAAGCCTGGATAAAATTTGATTCTCAATACCCTAAAGTTTCTACATATTAAAATATTGAACTTAAGGCCATCTAGCCTATAAATTTTTTAAATTTGGTCAAATTTCCCCTTTTGACTGGCCTCTCTGATGGCACCCCTTTTGGGCTGAGCCCCTTCATTTGAACAAATATGAACTTCCTTCCCCTATGGATGCCTTCTTCCAAGTTTGGATGTCCAGTTTTTTGTCAAAATGTGAAAAGTTAACATATTTGCTATATATATATATATAGTGTTGAACTTTGACCCTAAAATGTGTAACCTATTTGTGACCCAAGGGTCACACTTTAAACAAAATTGATTCTCCATGCCCTAACGTTACTACATACCAGAGCATTAAGATCTAGGTCTTCTAGTTTATTATTCGGTAGGGAGGTTTGCACGTCTCAATGATCTGGAGAGATATGCTGGCGGGAACCTGTGTTTCTGGTAGAGTCGCCCAAGTCAGACAAGTTGAAGATTAGAGGCCAGACAAAGATCTGCAAATCCTTTGGAGGGGACACTAAGCTGGCAGTTCTGTGTTCAGGGATTTTTAACCCCCTGGCACGATAAAGATCCCCATGTAAAGTTTGATAGTAGAGTAGGAGGAAACGCCGTTGCATGGGCTCATCCTTCTTTCTGAACTATCTCTATTGCTTTCGTTTCCCATTCCTGTTGCCGCTTCTCTTCCTGAATCCTATCTTTTGGTTTTTCTCCTTTGGTCTTTTGTCATAATATCGGTGAAAGATTCTGGACATGACGTTAAGTCCTAATTAAACAAACAAATAAACTTCTAGTTTATTACAAGAATTTTTCTCTCCCCGTTTTGGTCACCAAAAAGGTGTCCCTTGGGGGCCGAGCCCTTTCATTTGAATAAATAAGAACTCACTTCCCCTATGGATGCCTTCTACCTAGTTTGGGTGAAATTGGTCCAGTAGTTCTGGACAAGAAGTTAAAAATGTGAAAAGTTATGTTGAACTTTGACTCCAAAACGTGTAACCTATTTTTGACCCAAGGATCACCCCTTTTACAAATTGTGTTCTTCATCCCTGTAAGTTACTACATACCAAAACATTAAGTTGTAGGCATTCTAGTTTATTAGAAGATTTTTTGATGTTTTGACAAATTTACCCCCTTTTGGTCCACTAGTAGTGCCCCTTGGGCCGAGCCCCTTCATTTGAACAAATCTGAATCCCCTTCCCTAGGGATACTTCCTACCAAGTTTAGATTAAATTGGTCCAGTGGTTTTGGAGAAGAAGTCCAAAATGTGAAAAGTTTATGACTGATGAAGGACGGGATTTGTATGAGAAAAGTCCACCTTGGACCTTTGGTCCAGATCCCTCCTACTCTAATTTTTTTGGTTGTAACCCTAAATATACATTTTTTTTTTAACCTTATATTAATTTAATTAAATATAGGGGCACTAAAATAATTTTATATATCTTATCTAAATACTGTTACATTACACTGGTAAGCAGGAACTGACTGTTGATACAAATATAAGGTAAACTTTCATATATATATATTATCAATATTACCACTCTGTTGGAATCAAAGACTTCAAACAGCAGTCTGTTGTCCCTAGGGTTAACCTGTAATTCAACAAATATGATTTAGAAAGAAAAAAACAGCACACATGACAGAGTGCAATTAATACATGTGCATGGATTAACAGAAATGTTTCTTTAAATATGCATTGCATTACCTACATGTAATGTACATAACAAGAACTTAAATTGTGTCTCTTTTAGTTGTTACTTGATATAGTTTTTGTGCAAACTAAGAATGCATTAATTAACGAGAAACTCACTGATAAAATATATAAAAGTATTAAAACACAAGCATAAATTATTAATATACAATATGCAAGTTAAAACTATGAATTTTACATAACTGCAGGGATTACTTTGGAAAACTGGTGAGGACAATCTAACTGTTTTTTCTTCATTAACAAACAATATTTTATATAGATTTTAAGTACAAATTTTGCCCCTTTGCATTTTTGAAGAGGGCCTTTTGCAATTAAACTGGGCCAATTGCCTCAACCTTTCTCTCAGAGTTAACCCAGTAACTGTCAGCAAAAATGACAAATATACAAAAATTATTATGAACTGAATCTTTTTTTTAGAAATACAAAAATATATTTTTAGAATATGCTATCAAAAATCAAGTAAAAGAATATTTAAGCAACCATAGTCACTTTCTTATCCTCAAAATCCAATATATAATTGTTGTGTTGATATACTATTGGCACCAGCTATCTACTGATGCATTCTTTATGTATAAACATTTATATTGAGCACTATGTTTCTTAAAAAGAAGCATTATTTCTCCTTATTCACATAACAATATACATGTACATGCACAAGGATGAGACATTTCTGTCTCTGTATCACAAAAGTCAGCGAAACACTGAGCTCAAATAATCAATAAATAAAACTCTCTGTGTCTGCAATGACAGTTTTATAAAAAAAACAATGCCTACAACTATAACTTACCCTAAATAAATATTCTTCATTCCATTGTGGATTTAAAGTCTGAAAGACAAAATTTATAGTGTTTAAATGTAAATTATTGTATGATGTTTGACACATAAATTAAGTAGTGATACATAACTGTAGTACTGATAAACCAGCAAGTTTATACAAAATAACTGCTTTACTTATACCGGTATGTCTGTTATATTTTGGTTTTAAAAGTAAATGCATTCAAACTTAAAAGTCATTCTAAAATTCAGGACTCAAAAGCAATAAGAATTAAATTTGCATGCTAATAAGCTGTTAGTTACATGATTAACTAGAACAATGTGTGTACAGCTTTGTCAGATTAATACTATATATGTTCTTGCAAAATATAGCATAAATCAATCTGTTCTGTGTTGAATGATCATTTTTGATTAAAGAAATGTTATTCTGACCTGTGGTTCCCCAAGCACCCCTGATCACCATATGCTAAAGAAATTGTTCTAAAATGTAGAACTCATGATAATAATTAATTTTGGTATGCTTTAAGACTATATTAAAAAAAATATATTGGCCCCATGACCACACACACCCCCTCTGGCCCAGCTCCTAGGGGTCTCTCACCTGTACATGTGTTTTAACCTACCCGAGTGATATTTCTCTATCCCACCCTAGGGCGAGATAAACACACGCTGCTATTATAAACAGTAACACAACGTCGTGAAAACAATGAATATGACGTCACAAGAGCAGATGCCAAAAAGGAATTCATTGGATTTTCTGGAAAATCATACAATCAGCGCTTTGTTATTGCCATGATATGAATGTTAAAGGTGTGAGAAAAAGTATCAATCACCCCTGGTTGTATATGTAAGATAAAGATATCTCCATCTTATACAACCAGGAGTAGTAGATTCTATTAATCTACTATGTCCCAAAGTTTCAAGTTCCTATCTCATACGGTGTAGGAGTAGTTACAATGTAAGACAGACGGACGATGGAGACAATCACAATATCTCGGCTTTCGAAGCGCAGGAAAAATTAATAACCAATGCAGCATGTCTTTTATCTTCTATCAGTACAGTCTAGTCTCTTTACAACGACCATGTCAGGAATTTCAAACATCATTGTTGTAAAGAGTTTGTCGTTATAATGAAATTTGATATTTTGTAAGTTTTTTTTTCAACTGTACATTGCCGATGTTTTGTTGATTATTAACATATTTACTATTAAATACAATGTCAAAGATAAAACTATTGAAATATATGAAATAACTGTAAATTTGTTTTCATGCTTTAATATTATTATTAAATTGTTTGGTACGACATTGAAAGTTGAGAACATACATTGTTGAATAATCACGCACAGTACATGTACAAAAGCATGGCTATTCACAAACAAAAGACAACATAAACGTCAAATTTGAACAGGTGAAAATGTTTCGATGGTCTGCGTGTCAAATTTTATTTTACAGTTACCCGTGTTGTGTCTCGGCGTGTGTTTTATACGTGTGTATATGGTTACAATGTCCGCCATTATAGTCTGCAAATTTATTGTGACTTTAGAAAGTGGAGATTAGATAGTGTTGTTTTATTTCACACATTAAATGGCATGTCTTTTCAAAAACAAACGTCAACACGCAGCAATGATAATTGATTGAGAAAAGGTGTGAAGTGTGCAATCATCCGTGGCTAATCTGACTTACCTGTGTCGTGCCTCACTGAGTGTGTGTGCACAGCTGGGTCAAACCACATCAACAGATAGACACAGGTCAATTTTTGCGACTATGTACAAATGCAATGTCGCTGTAACTTACATAAATATATAGTGAATATGCACTTTTGTACCGGAAATCTACTGTCGGAGTCGGAAACTGAAATTCTGTTATAATGTGTGCCATTTGTACTTGTGTAATTCCATTCAAACCAAATTGTCGTCAGATGTCGAATTCGTCGCTGTAATGGGTGTCGTTGTAAAGAAACTTGACTGTACATAGGGATGATTCCAAAGTTTTTCAAATGGGGCCCTGGGCAATGAAATTTGGAATTTTTTAATTGCGAAACTTCCAAACTGGGAATTTTGCATCGCCTAAATTTAAACTTTGATCTGTATGGTAGATATGTTTGACCTTAAGAGTTATTGATACAACTATGATATGATTATCATGAAAAACAATTAAGCATAATAAATCCTAGCATATTTAGTCTGTGTCTAGCCCCTATTGATGAATGAAAGATAAATTTAATCTATTTCATTTACATACAAAGAAAAGTACAATCTGAGTAGTTTACTTATTATATCCATGGAATCTTGTTTGTCCTTTCTAGAGATATTATAGAAAATGAATGGATTCATATCTAACTAAAATTATAAATAAATAAACTTGTAGTAATCTGTTCAACACCGTCACATCTCTGACGTAACAGCAAACATTGAGCAACATTAACTCATGCATTGTTGCTCAAATAACTACATTAAATTTAGGAAGGATATCGATGGCATTTGAATAACACATGTAAAGGGACTGACAACTGTATGTATATCTATATTCAAGAAAGGATGCAGACACAAATTGACGTATTCTAGACATGTTTCAAAAACATTTTATATTAAATAAACAAATACGTTTTGCTTCCTATAATAATATCTATCAACTGCAGATACTACAAGACACACAGCGGCAGGACGTTGGTAGAACTAATCAAATTATGACAATTGCAAATACACAACTTTATTGACATTGTAAATAAACAAGTACAACCATGTTTCTTACCGTTTTTAGGACATGTGCTTGCGATAGATCTACAGTTACATTTGTGTTACTTTCCGGGAGATTTCCTCAATCTTCCATCAAAATAAATCCTTGAAATGAATGTTTAGTAAATTATTATGTACCAGTAGATTGCAAGCACATGTGCACGTTAGCCGATATTGACAAAAGCTTTAGTTTAACACCGATTTAGCATCTGTAACATGTCTGTGGTTGTTTTTGCAGTGACAAAAACCAGGAAATATCGGAACCAATCTAATATAAAACCAACTCCGGAAATCCTGACCAATTTACTGAATTTTTTGTTTCCTGGATTTCAAGTAGGGCCGCTCGAGATTGTTGGGGCTGTTCAGCTGCCATAAAACATATAGTAGAATCATCCCTGGTACTTACCTTTTTTATTGTGGCTGTATACACTGATGATATCTGCCCAGTGTCTCTGTCCCCTCTAAACAAACTAATCTTAACATAGGGATCACTGAAAACAAAAGTCAAAATACAAATGTACACTCAGTTTATAGTCTACTCTTCTTCTTGTTTTCAATCACAAATTTCTTTGACCAGAGAAAACTACAAACATTAACAGATAATATAAATAAATAGAAAATTTATTACAGAAAATACAACGTTGTCCGGATCTAATCAGCATTTAAATCCACAACATAAGTATCATTGCGAGAGACACGAAATCACAAATATAAACCTACTGTAGAATCAGAAAATTTCGTTGTGGTTTCAATTTCGTTTATTTCGTTGTTGTAAAAGATCGACGAAATTAAAACCATGACGAAATTTTCACATACCTTCTACAAAGAACACCTTAAGTATTTTCAACGAAATTTTATGTCATCGAAATCACTTTATTTTCAAAACAACGAAATTTTAGCCCAACGAATATTTCTGATTCTACAGTATGATACCTATGCCACAGTAACTGCTGCCCCTCAAAGTCATATGGCATATGCCTCAGTACTATATCTTGGTATGCATTGGTCTGATAATATTGTACATATATAGATTTGCATGAAGGTAACATTTAAATCATAGCACAAGAACGGATTAACTTAGTGTCAGAATAATGTGACTGTCTGCCGTGGCATGTCAACATGTGTGCTGCACTGTTAGACAGCACTACAAAATTGGTAAGAGTTTACACTCTATTAACAGACTCTGTCCTGATATCATTTAAATTAAACCACGCCATGCCACGCCAAATTCTTTGCAACTTAATATGTCAGTTGTGGTGTGGTGGTGGTATTAATAAATTTTGATTGTTTTGAAGACTGAATTTTATTGGAATTTGTGAAATATATTCATGTATCATTTAACATGTACATGTTATGTATAGGTATGGTATATATTGTCATTTGATCCGTCATCAAAGCATTGCAGATGATGTTTCACAATGGCTACATACATGACAATATATTACTTTAATCTGTTGTATCTCATTTCATATTTTTTACTCTTTTGTAATAAATATACAAACTTGCAAACTGAAATGGGACACCTGTTTGATAACCTTATTAATTTTTAGCCAAGTAATGACAAAATATTCAACTAAAAATAATATTGCTAAATGAAAAGTGTAGGTAGGATGGAACACATTTGAATACTTCCAAGTAATATACCTTTGTAAATATATATATATTTGGTTTTAAAGATGTGTTTAAGATTTTTCATTTTGGTTGTGTTTCAACTGGACAGCCTTGCTGGGATGAAATAACATATATACAGATGGAAGAGATTAAGAATCTTTCATATGCGTTAGCGTATACACTGTCAGGGATTAATCTAGGTTTTGGGGAAAGTGCCCTTTCAGTAAAAAGGGGAATTTTTTACCCTACTTAGTGGGAAAAATACACAATCTGACTGTCTTGTATGTGGAAGTAAGTTATTTATGTGTACTATCTGTTATTAATCAGAATAAAGTCAGTATCTTAAGACTTCCCTTCGCAACTTTGTCTGTTACCTAGAACAAGAGGCCCAATGGGCCTTAACAGTCCCCTGAGTACATGTACATGTATAGGGCAAATGCATTTTGAATGACAAGGGGCCAATAGGGCTTAAACATCTATCTGGACAGTCATAACATGCGACAGTTAAGCTATCAGTATGAGAAAAGATTATTGAAAGGGGATCAGGGATTTCATTTGTTCACTATTGATTCTAATTTTTCAAAATATGCTTTGTATTTCATTAGTAGTTTTGGAGATATTGTTTAAAGCAAAAGTTAATGATTTTGTCAAAAATTTCCCTATTGGGCCCCCTTATTGATGTTTCTAGTCTTCTGAAGTGTCAATGACCTTGACCTTGGCTCCCAATGACCTTGAAACTTTGTCAAAGTATTTCTCGCATTATTTCCTACGACTCTCTTATACATATTAAGTATACAAAAGGTCTACTGTTTTAGAGAAAGATAGCATTTTAAGGCTTCTGAAGTGTCTGTGACCTTAACCTTTGAACCTATGACCTTGAATCTTTGTCAAAATATTCCTCATATTATTTTCTACAACTCTCTAATACATATAAATATACAAAAAGTCTACCGCTTTGGAGAAAATTTACATTTTCAGTCTTAAGAATGTTTTAAGCGGCAACCATTTTGGTTTTGATGAAATGGATATCTAAATTTTGAAACGGAAGTCGGACAGATTTCTGGAACGTACCGGCGGCGTATCGTTAACAGGAAAAATTAACCATGAACCGAACCTTGCCAAAAATACTGCGATGTACCATCCCACGGTAAACTGTTGTACCACTAGTAAAACAACATTAAAGTTCCTTAACAGATACCAACACTGTCCTTTACTAATAAAACAGTTTTTAACAACACTTCAATTAGTAAACACCAAATGTTATAAACCATGCATGTTGATTTTCAAAATTAATGAATTTATCAAAATATGCGCAGTCAAAGGAGGCTGCCTTCTTTACATATTTTATGACTCTACAAAAGCCCTTTGGTTTGAAAAACATATCTGAACGATTTTGTTTATAAACAATCCTCCCCAGATAATCCTAGGTGTCAGTTTGTTCTTAATGTTCATCTCTGTTCTACATTGGTATACAATAACAAAGTTATTTCAATAGTTCATTCTTTCTCATTTAAATTTTTTTCCTACTATCATAAAGCATTTTCTGAATCAATTTACAATTTTCAACAACAAAAATATTGAAAAATTATCTCCTTTTTAAAGACTTGTAATTTTCTTTCTAATGGATGATTTACAAGCAACAGCAATTTAAGCATAATTTAAAACATTATGATTTTTAAGTTGCTAATGAAATATAGTAAAAGTTAACAACAATTTTTTTTCAATGTCTTCCTCTTGTTGTCACTTTGAAAATATATAACTACATATTAATGAGTAAAGACTAAATATGCTTAAATAGCATTGTATCTTAATACTTGCACATCATTGTACAATTTTGATATTAATTATAAAATCTACATTCAGGTGTATTGTTGCAAAAAGGTACAAAGCGTACATTTGAGCATTGTTTAGATATATACAAATATTATTCTTTTGTCATGAAGTAGCCTACTGATAAATATCATATCATAGCACTAAGTTTAAGTGCATCATATTTGCCTTTTTTTTCCTTGCAGCAAAATGCCCGTTATTAAATTAAAGATCTTACCATTTGCACAATACACTAAAATGTGGTATATCCTAAAAAATTACCTGTGTTCCAGATTTACACAAAGCATCTTTCATTGTATTAGCTTGTTTGATGTATTCTCTTATCTGCATTAGTCTGCTTACAATATGACTCTGCTCACCCTGGAAAGAGCCAAACAAACATATTACTAAATCTGCTTACAATATGACTCTGCTCACCCTAGAAAGAGCCAAACAAACATATTACAAAATCTGCTTACAATATGACTCTGCTCACCCTAGAAAGAGCCAAACAAACATATTACAAAACCTGCTTACAATATGACTCTGCTCACTCTAGAAAGAGCCAAACAAACATATTACTTAAAAGATTAGATATAAAATACCAAAAATTATCTTCAGATTAAATTAAGTGTTATACTTAAGAATATTTTTAGATGAATGCTAGGTTGGATTATGTTTATAAATCATTACATATTTAAATTAGAATATTCTCCCAAGCTAAATGATTGAGACTGTCAGAGACTCAGAGTTAGATAAAACAAAGTATGAAACAGATCTATACATATGGAATATAAAAGTGACCTGGATTCTGACCAAAATAATCTAGATCTTATAAACTCTCAAAATTATACACAACAAATTGTGTAATGTTGACATAACCAAACAAATAATTACACATCTCACAACAGTTACTGAAAACACAAATTTGACCTTTAGTATAATTCATGTCCCAGATTACATAGCTGTCTGAGACATACATAGGCTTTTGTTGTCAAAAACAATTGTTGCCCTTGTTACAGATATAAAGCTTTTACAATTATACAGTCATGTTGTCTTCTTTGTAAACATGTCAATGCAAACACTATCTTGGAAAGCTTTAAATGAACACCCAATCTATACTGTATAATGTGTAATGCATTGACTCGTGTTGTATGCATGTAACACATTTGTCAACTTTGTACACTCGACATCTTTTCTTTCATGAAAAAGTGTTTTATTAAATACAAATAATAACTAAACAACGTTTCTTGAACCAAGTATTCGTGTAAGGCATTGGTTTTCACTAACCGATAAGACTTTCTATCAACTGACATTGCAATTTAGGCTAACAGTAACTTCATCAAATGTATACAGAAATATTATGTAATTAATACCATGTCAGGAGTTTGATATAACTATATTCTGTGACACGTTTCATTGCATTACTCACATCATCCAAGCCTCTAGCTGAGGCTCCATCATTAGTACTAGATGTATCTTGTCTTGTAAAATTCTCTAACTTAGCTCTGCGGGGTGGAATGTTACGTTCATTGTTTCTTTCTCCATCATTGCTAACCTAGAATAAACATTCATTGACAATATTAACAACAATGATGATTATTGAACATTGGGTTTTTATGCTCAACTAAAGCTTCAGGATATTCACGACCAGTCATTTTCATCAAGGACTACTGCAAAACTTGAAATGTATTCATTTAAGCATAGCGCACTTCATTAAATTTGCCTTTGTCCAGTTGGCATTCATATCACCTATGAATGCCAACTGAAAGCAGTTCAATGCTTATATTTACCATTTGCTATCCCAATGTAACGAACTAAATGTTAAATATATGAGAAACAAAACGATTAACAATGAGAAACTAAACGATAAGCAATGAGTGATGGCACTCATAGGCGATATGAATGCCAACTGAAATTGGTTGGGATGTATAATGGCATTGCCATGCGATGGTAAATATATCTTCATCAATTATTCCAAAACTCATCTTTCATACACTCAACGCTGTCATGCAAATGGCTGACCAAATATCAAACTAGGCAAATTTAGTCTAGGTTAATTTTTTTAGCTTTATTCTAATCTTAATGCTTTCACTAGTACTACAGAAGAAAACTAAATATTGCAATGAAATAACAAATCATCTGCAAACATGTATAAATCAAACTACTCTACAATACTAACTGCTTGATTTGCATAACATATGAATGTCTTCGATCAGTGCATTTATTTCAACCTTTATTAATGTTCCATTGTTCATACATTTATGTAGCAAAGAAACAGTGTAAAGTTGCCTCCTACTCTAGATTATCAGCATCAAGATATTTAAATCAAGAGTCCACGTAAGTCATGATATAGTTCTTAAATATGTTTCTTTCAAGATATTATTAAAGTTATAATAATTTCAGTCACAATATTTATGAATACTCAAATATAATAATAAAAGTAGCAATGATGCATTATATAATTACCAACCTTTAATCTCTGCATCAATGTTTTGTGTGTAAAAGATGAAATTTTAACAATTGAAATCTTTTATAATGAAAATTTATTGATATATAATAATATTCAATCTCAAGATATGTGACAGACGCTGTTATTTTAGGACAAAATTCAAATACTTTCACAATACACACAGAAAAAATGAAGAAGAAAAACTAGTAGTCAGTTAGTATTGAGAAAGTGTCAATAAACTATCTTACTCATTCTATACATTTAGGATTTGCTATTAAAATATTGTATCAGGAAATATGATATAACAGATCAGAAAAGCAAATGACAAGATGAAACTATAAAGATGTAAATGTAATTTTCTGTATACATGTACGTAAGTGTCTATAGCTTCTGATTTCTGTAATAGTGTACTTGAATAGGATATACTTACATCATCTAAATCACTGAAAGTCATGTGTTGTCGAAGATTTTCTAGAGCAATTCTTTGAGATTTAGGAGTGTTTGAAGTTATGCGGGCACGTGGGTAAGAAGAAGGGGTATGATGACGTTGTCTTTCTGAAGGGGGAGGTGAATCTTGTGATAATGATTGCTCCCGCTCTCTCTCTGGGTTTCCTTTCTTTCGCCGTTTAGTGTTATCTACAGCTGGATTGGGTTTCCAGTCGGAAAAATCCTACATGTTAGAGACAGAAGGCACTTATCACACAACCCACACAGATAATTAGTTCACAGAAAAAAAATTAATCTTAGTTCCACACATTCATATCATGATGAAAAAAAGAAAACAGAAATGATGTTTCACATCAAAAACATATTACTTAAACAAATACTATTGTTTTTAATGTATGATCATGAAATGATAAAAAGCAGGTAATAAAAAAGACTTGGAACAGATTTTAGGCCTGAAGTAATAATTGTGTGGTTTCAAGTTAACAAATTAATAGTAGCCAAATTTTCTTTTTGTGGGGGGGGGGGGGGGGGGGGGGGGGGGG
>JAUMGZ010196893.1:0-12804 GCA_032359645.1 Pododesmus macrochisma | reverse complement strand
GCTAACAAGTCATATGGAGACAGTGTCTGATTGTGACTGAGTTTACTTGGGCTAACAAGTCATATGGAGACAGTGTCCGATTGTGACTAAGTTTACTTGGGCTAACAAGTCATACAGAGACAGTGTCTGATTGTGACAGAGTGAATTTTGCCTAACTCAAGTCATATGGAGACAGTGTCTGATTGTGACAGAATCAACTTTGGTGAAAAGTACAGATGAATTATCAGTCTGACATAGAGCCAGTTAGTTATTGTCCTATCTCCTCCTTTATGTCAACTGCCATATGGTAAGGCACAGAATTGTCAACTTAACGTATACTGAGGTAAGTGTTGACGGCAGTGGTACCACTTCATAATACTGAGGTAAGTGTTGACGGCAGTGGTATCACTCCATAATACTGAGGTAAATGTTGACGGCAGTGGTAACACTCCATTATACTGAGGTAAGTGTTGATGGCAGTGGTAACACTCCATTATACTGAGGTAAGTGTTGATGGCAGTGGTACCACTCCATTATACTGAGGTAAGTGTTGATGGCAGTGGTGCCACTCCATAATACTGAGGTAAGTGTTGATGGCAGTGGTACCACTCCATTATACTGAGGTAAATGTTGACTGCAGTGGTAACACTCCATTATACTGAGGTAAGTGTTGATGGCAGTGGTAACACTCCATAATACTTAGGTAAGTGTTGATGGCAGTGGTACCACTCCGTTATACTGAGGTAAATGTTGACGGCAGTGGTAACACTCCATAATACTGTGGTAAAAGTGTTGATGGAAGTGGTACCACTCAGTTATACTGAGGTAAAAGTGTTGATGGAAGTGGTACAACTCCATAATACTGAGGTAAAAGTGTTGATGGAAGTGGTACAACTCCATAATACTGAGGTAAGTTTTGATGGCAGTGGTACCACTCCATAATACTGAGGTAAGTGTTGATGGCAGTGGTACCACTCCGTTATACTGAGGTTTAAGTGTTGATGGAAGTGGTACCACTCCATAATACTGAGGTAAAAGTGTTGATGGAAGTGGCACAACTCTATAATACCGAGGTAAGTTTTGATGGAAGTGGTACCACTCCATAATACTGAGGTAAAAGTGTTGATGGCAGTAGTACAACTCCATAATACTGAGGTTAAAGTGTTGATGGCAGTGGTACCACTCCATAATACTGAGGTAAGTGTTGATGGCAGTGGTACCACTCCGTTAAACTGAGGTAAGTGTTGATGGCAGTGGTACAACTCCGTTATACTGAGGTAAGTGTTGATGGCAGTGGTACAACTCCATAATACTGCGGCAAGTGTTGATGGAAGTGGTACAACTCCATAATATTGAGGTTAGTGTTGATGGAATTGGTACAACTCCATAATACTGAGGTTAAAGTGTTGATGACAGTGGTACCACTCCATAACACTGAGGTAAGTGTTGATGGCAGTGGTACCACTCTGTATACTGAGGTAAGTGTTGATGGAAGTGGTTCAACTCCATAATACTGAGGTAAGTGTTTATGGCAGTGGTACTACACCATTAAACTGAGGAAAGTGTTGATGGAAGTGGTACAACTCCATAATACTGAAGTAAGTGTTGATGGAAGTGGTACAACTCCATTATACTGAGGTAAGTGTTGATGGAAGTGGTACAACTCCATTATACTGAGGTAAGTGTTGATGGCAGTGATACAACTCCATAATACTGACGTAAGTGTTGATGGCAGTGGTACCACTCCATAATACTGAGGTAAGTGTTGATGGAAGTGGTACTACTCCATTATACTGAGGTAAGTGTTGATGGCAGTGGTACAACTCCATAATACTGAGGTAAGTGTTGATGGAAGTGGTACAACTCCATATTACTGAGGTAAGTATTGATGGCAGTGGTACCACTCTGTTATACTGAGGTAAAAGTGTTGTTGGCAGTTATACAACTCCATAATACTGAGGTAAGTGTTGAAGAAGGGCATAAGCTTGATTATCCACCTCTATCGTTTACCAGGTAGAAACTCTTCAATTGTATTGATCAAGACTTTGTAATGTTATGATAGTTAATTTCTCAACAGACACAAACTTTTAAATATTACTATATTATAAAGCATACAACTTTAACTTATTATCTAAATATCTTAATTAAAACTTTACAGTATTTTTTAAAGACTGAAATGTTGTTAAAAATGTTTATACATGCATGTTTTCATATTTATTACATTAAGATCTGAAGATTTTTACTTACCCCATTAGCTGTGGTGAGATCTTTTATTTTGAACTTGTTCAAGTAGTGGTCAAATGTTATCACAGCATGGCGCTTGTCAACTGTCTCGGACTATAAAATATAAACAAGTGAGACTCTTACTGGAGTTTAGTATCACCCACATATCTGGTTTTATATCAATAGTAACCTTATACACAGAAGTATATTTATGTCTGACTGAGTTCATATAATAGTCATATTGTAAATAAACACTTGTTACATCTAGATTTGGTCACTATATCATACATCAATATGTCTCCTTGTAGACATTATCCTTTGATGTCCATGCCTGTATATAACAAATATAAGAAATAGAATTTAGAGACAAAAGCATTAAATTAGGGACTTCTTGTCAACACAGCCAAAGGATGGTTAACTCCTTTGTCATGATCATTCACTGAAAACTCAATTTCAGAAAGAAATTAAACATCTTTTGGGAATAGTATAACTTTAATCTTCAGCTTAATTCTTCTTTTCAGAAATTGAATAAAAAACAATTGTAACAAAAAATTCAAGATCACAACCTTGTATGCCCTTACTATAATTTCAAGTGTATACATATTTTAACTCTACACATCTTCAAGAGATGTAACAACAAGATTTTCAAGATGGCTAATAACAACAGAGTGCCTATTACTAGACTACAGGTATAAAGTTATAAACAGACACCAAGTTTTTGTTTATGAACAATAAGAGGTCAAAACGGTCTATTCTATGAATGTTCTTTGTCGTTACCCATTACGAGGATATTGGATATCAACGATATATATGTACAGCTTAACAGAACTACATATATATTCATGTGTAAAACTTATTTTACTGGATTTTATAAGATCCTTTTATCTTTGTACTTCTGTCTACATCATGACTACTCTTTGATAATATACATCTTTCATTTAGTAATAAAAGCATTGAGTGAAGAAGCTGACAATTCAGGTTAATTCAAGCATAGATTGAACAGGGAATTTTACTTCATATATCAATTAAGAAACTATACTACAATTAGTACACACAACACTGAAATGTATTCATGATCTGTTTCTTCAACTGGTTCAATAGAATTCCACATGTGATGTTACTTGAAATCTTATAAAAGTTAAGTTACAGCAATCATATTTAGTTGGTCAGTTAAGTATAGCATACAACACTTGAGACAACCTCTGAGTAATTAGATTACTTATAACATGAAGCCAGACACAGTGAACCAATACACTGTATTGACAGGTGACTGTTATGTGGTAATACTGGATCAATAAAACCCTGTAGTGTTTGCTTGTCATGCTGTGCCAATAATACAAGAATTAAGTGTAAACGATACCGTTCTGTGGTATCTCAAGGTGTTACAAAGTTACTTTTTGCACGTCTGAAATAAACGTATTTCTGAATGAAACCTCTGTGTGGATAAATATATTTTTAAATTCCGAAAAACTTGAAAGAAATCAATCTTTCAATCTTTCAATACAACTCTTTCAAGCATTTCAAATACAGAATCCAGGATTTAACACAAAGACAAATTACTTATTCTACCAGAAAAGAAAAACCTTACTAAAATCTGTAAGTTATCAGTATCCAAACTCCATCAAATGAAATGCCACATTCGGAATTCATGTGCAATGCGCCGTTTACTAGATTACACCAGATGGTTTTTGGAGAATATCAGTTAGCATGAGACATGCAAATAAAACAAATATTCTAAATACCACTAACATATAGAATAAACATACAAATGGCAAGCATATGGTGGTTATTTCTCAACTTTCTCCTCAGAGAAAGAGAATTTTTATTGCGAGGTAGTCAGTAAGAACTCTACAGGTTGTAGACAAGGAATGAAGCCAGCCAAACTATTTCCTAATGCCCTGGTACACTAACCATCCAACAAATACATAACATCTTTAAAAAGCCACAAAATACTTCATATAATACATGCACAGGTATACGTGTAATTAGCATACAGTTTCTTGGTGTTATTTCTGGATTTTTTTATTGCTAACTTGACAGAAATATGAAAATCTGCCAAACTGTACCTACATAACTAATCTCTTATTTTCGCAACAATTGTCTGTAAATTTGCTGGAATTAATGCCGTTAGAATATTCAGCACTGGTGGAAAAATGACAGACACATGAGTAAAGTTGGCACAATGTTGTCAAACAGAGAAACAAACTGGACAAACCAATCTACATATAAAGCTTCAATACTTTTACCAAATGTGTTTATGCTATCAATAAAACTAGATGTAGGTCAACCAACATTCTCCAGTTTATGGTAAAATTATAACCTGGCTACAATCAACATAGACTTTTATATGACAATCTTCACCACAATGTTCTGTAGAAATGTCAACATAGTGTTGGAGTAATGATGAAGGGGACCTATCAGGTGTTAGCAGAGGTCAGTACTCCCAAAGGTAACCCAAATTAAAGAATTAATCAGAGTTTCCCAACACCTAAGTAGAAGTGTCCCTCTTGACTTCTAAGTTATACTGGCATTCAGGATGAATTATACTGTTGAAGTTTCAATGATCATTTAATCTAACAGATAAAATAAATGTAAAGTTCACAAACCGTTTGAATTAACCAAAGAGTTCAATGGCCACATCATTCATTTTCAAATGAAAAACACTATTTGATAGATTATAGGTATTAAGTTAATGGAGTCAACACGATGTTTGTAACATTTTGTCATTTATAGTCAACATAATAGTGTACTTTTATACATGAACTCACAAAATCTGTCCAAACTGTGGTTACAGTGTGTGTGCTGACTTACATAACCAGACCACAGGAAAGTATGGAAGAACTGACCTACAAAGTGCTGTGTTATACCACATCATTACATCTAAATCCAGCAAAATGTGTGTGTATCTTGATGTAATGTGTACATTATCTTTCCAGAGTGTAAATATATATATATATATATGTAAGTACTATAACATCATAAACACATAACTGATGGCTGATCTTACTTACAGACATAGATATTGTGGTGTATTGGTTTATACCACTCAATCATTATCTCATCAGAGTACAGGTGCCCATAATCACAACCAATAATACATGTTTACTTTGTCATCTAACTTGGTTCCTCATGCTCCTTACCTGTCTGCCATATCAATCCTGAGAGACAGTACAACTCAGACACGACACCATCTATATGCCAAATACTAATGGCTTATAATGCCTTACAAAAAATACACTGAATGAACCTTTCAAGCAGTCAGAAGGATCCTTCTTATGAAAATGAAATTAATTCTAACAAGAGGTCCATTGGGCCTTAATGTCCATCTGGTTACAATATGATTTTATCTATTAAATATTTGATAATTGTTCATTAGAAGTTATTTGAAATGCTGTCACTTTTCCTGTTTTCAATCTGTAAGTTGCCACCCTGGGCCTTTTGAGCAAATTTGCATCTCTTTCTCTCTATTAAGTTTATTTCAAGTTGGTCCATTGTTTGGGGGAAGTGGAAAACTGACTCCAACAAGAGTATTGACCTATTTTTGACACCAGGGCCATGCCTTATATTAACAAACTCGGTCCTATGCCATGCAGTGATATTAGTTCAAAGCATTAAACTCTAGAATATTTGAATTTTTCTTTCTATTTTGGTCCCCTAATAGTGCCCCTGGAGGGCAGTAGGCATCAATCGAATAAATATAAATGTCCTTTTCCAAGGGATGGTTAATTCCTACCCAGTTTATATTAGTTGACATTGGTTCAGTGGAGAAGTAAAAACATATGTGATAAGTTAACACTGGAAAGCATTTCTATCAGTCTACCTTGGACCTTTCGATCTAGATTGACTAACAGAAATGTCCCAAAAGAATTCAATAGTAATGCAATGAAACATTATTGGTCAATGACATCTGAAGAAGACTTCCCAAAACTTATTCAATGGATAGAGTGGCAAAGATTTCCTCACAGTATTACAAGTGTACATGAATTTGTAATGTCTCGAAAACATTATCCAAATCTGATTATAATGGCTGAAGTCAAAAACTATTTCTAATTATTAACTACATGTTAGTGTACAACATTTTCAAATATAAGATATTTATATGTCAAATTATGTTTAGCAACAATAGACAGATCAATGTAACTTCCCTTCTGCAGAGGTGTAACATATGACAATGCTATTACATAAATATCTGAGTCTAGTACTAGTTCATATTGGTAAAATTCATGAACATATGCATAGAAGCATTTCCTCAGTAGCTGGTGTTTATACTCTTTGGAACAGAGATCAATAGGTCAGAAGAATGCATGGTTTTGCTATTTCATAGCAGATTCAATAGCAAAATGAACATTTCCTAACTCAGATTACCATTAACTCAAAAACATGTTCAATCTTATGTGAATATCCTAATGATTAATTCCTGGTTACAGATATCTTATTCTGTAAGTACATATGTACAGTAAAGCATATGTTGTATATTAGAGAGGGCTTAGAACACCTACTCTTTACCAGCTAAGAGGATCAGCGTCACTCTGTTGTGGTGACCCAGTGTTATAAATAAGCTAAAACTTCCAAACACTTAAAATTCCTTCCAGTCAAATGCATATTTTGAATTGAAGAGAGAATTTTGGATATAGTTTTGTAATGAGATACTTCTTATCACGTCAGTGGTAGAGAGACACTAAGGTAATAAGTGAAAGTACATCAACATCCTTTAATTATACACCACTACTGATTCTATCAGTACAATCTGAAGGATTGAAACATGCTATACTTTAGTTATCTTTAACTGTAAACTATAAATGTGGTTAGATATGAGAATTATTGTAGAAAGTGTTGAATATTTACGCTGTAGTTCTGCGGGTGTAGTTCTGCTGATTACTAAGGACAGATAATCCTTCTAAGTATGTACATGTAAGCATTAGCCTATATGTACTGAAGTACTGTCTGACCTTTTTAACCTTTTAGTCTAGTTTGTCTACTTCTCTCAATAACAATCAGAGGTTTTGATGCCAGTCAAAAGGATTTTTTTTAAAAAACATTTATAGCAGTTTAAAGTATTCTGTTAAGTTTTATTACAAAATAAAAATAAACATAAAAACTTTGGTATGTTTAAGACATTGAATTTGTCAGTCACCAATGACCAATGGTGGTTCACAACAACAAAGTATATGGGCAGAATACATCTAGAGTGGACATGAACTAGGAACCAAATAAAGGCTGAAATGCCAAAAGATGGAGGTTATAAAGGGGGCAGGACCTACCAAAAGATGGAGGTTATAAAGGGGCAGGATCTACCAAAAGATGGAGGTAATAAAGGGGGCAGGATCTACCAAAAGGTGGAAGTTATAAAGGGGCAAGATCTACCAAAAGATGGAAGTTATAAAAGGGGCAGGACCTACCAAAAGATGGAAGTTATAATGGGGGCAGGATCTACCAAAAAATGGAGGTTATAAAGGGGCAAGATCTACCAAAAGATGGAAGTTATAAAAGGGACAGGACCTACCAAAAGATGGAAGTTATAATGGGGGCAGGATCTACCAAAAAATGGAGGTTATAAAGGGGGCAGGATCTACCAACAGAGGGAGGTTATAAAGGGAGCAGGATCTACCAAAAGATGGAGGTAATAAAAGGGGGCAGGATCTACCAAAAGGTGGAGGTTATAAAGGGGGCAGGATCTACCAAAAAATGGAGGTTATAAAGGGGGCAGGATGTACCAAAAGCAAACCCAAACAATATGTACTATACAATGATCAAATCTATAAATGAAATATGTGTGCAGTTAAAAAAAAGAATTCTTTCATTTGAGACATTTTTAGTTTCAGCCAACTGTAAGCAGTTGAGACGTCAAACATATCAAATTTAAGTGTTTTACATGTAAAACAGTTGATATATTGTAATAGTTTGAATTCAGGCACTTTAAATTTCTAACAAGTAATATTATAGGCATTATAAACAAGGTGAAGATACATTACTGATGGTATCAAACAATCAGACAACTGAGACGAGACATTAAATTAAGTTTGAAACAAGCAGTTGCGACAAACTTGTCTTATACATGTTAAGCTTTTAATGTATTCCATGATGTGTGAGGAGTTTAAATGTCAAACAATTAAAACATATACATCAAAAGTGTCTGTACGACTACAGAAAACACACGACTAAATTATCATTTACATACAGGGACATGAAATCTCTTTTACATCTTTTAATTAAGACAACATCAACACCCACACCAAGTGAACCTGAAAAACCTTAAGTATATTGCGTAATGATGATGTTCCTGGTGTTTTGGTAACTAGGGTCAGTAGAGGTACAAATGACACACCTTATCACTACACCAATAAACAGTTACTGCTTACCTGTGAAACATATACCCTAGGCTCATAACTAACAACCTGAGACACACCTTTGTTTGTAAACTAAGGTCCTCATGATCGCTATCTCAGATTTCCTGATATAAAAAACGTAAATACAGTTTTATTTACACACTTGACAATGTTATACCTATAGCATAACATACGTCAGACTCCAAGACAGGACAGTGTCACAGCTTGACAGACTTACTATTTCTTATCTGTTGTATGTAAATCCACACAAACTTAATACATCTTTCCTGAATACAAACAATGAAATATTCTTATAGAATCAACTCACATCAGTAAGATGAATGTTTCTAAAAACTTGGTTACAAATTCCATGAGTAATGACATTACCTTTCTTAAGCCTTTCAAATCAATGAAATCCTGTTCAGAACAAATCCAGTAACTGTATTCTTGATATAAATATCATGAAATAAGGTGAAAAGGAGACTGATCACAAACTACTCTTGATCTTGGTTTTCTTGTATATGGCTACAGTAAGACTTGAAGTGTATTGTGTATCTTAGAAGTTGTACACAGTCATCCAAGCATGCCATCTGTAGTAAGGTGATAAAAGTAGGGAGCTCTTTATGAACATTTGAGTGGTCATGGAGGACTTAAATACTCTCATTTCACTATACACTCTGTTTGTATGTCCACAGTTTAACCTAAGTACCCAGTAAATACTGGGCATAATTGAAGGTTAAAGCTCTGGGCACTGATACCATTCAATGATTCTTAGGAATTTCAATACAAGTGTACCCCTTTTTGATAGATTTTGTAAAATCACTAAGTCTTTAATACATAAATCTTGCAAACATCATATATGATTGCACATATAAATGAGCATTATAAAAGGTGTGGCCTTTCAAATTCAGAACAACTCTGAATTGACGTTGGGGGTCTCACAACTTAAAATATACATATGGGGTCATCTGTCCATATTAGAAACTGGCAAGTTTAACTAGTTCTGAAGGGTTAAAGCATTCATGATGGTAGTAAAACATACAGCAAAACAGAGATAAGTGATACATGATTAAAGTACATCTTTTGAAGATAACAATGTTATCAACTTTGCCTTGCTGCTGCTATACAGCCCATGGTACATGTACACATCTAATCTAACTTCTCTGTCTCAGAATTCACAAATAGTTTTGTTAATTTGTGTATTTCTCATAATGATATTAAAGCATTTTGTAGATACAATAAAGACAAAAAGCACGAGTCACTGAAGAATTTTAGACTCTTTGTGCATATTAACATAAAAATTGTTTAGTTTCAAGTCCTATCTATACATCTATAGACCTATAGTATTACATGTTGTTGGTTCATCGTGATAAGAAGACTATTTTTGTTATAGAACTGTATGCTACATTCTTGTACATTGTACCACATACTTCTGTAGAACTAACTGCCCTTGTGGTCGTACATATTCATAACACCTCACTGATGAGTTGACATTTATCAATTCAAAAACCCATAAGCCATGTCTGTTGGTCTTAAGAACAAATGACCTACAAAACACGTACATGTCTGTTGGTCCTAAGAACAAACGACCTACCAAAACACATGTCTGTTGGTCTTAAGAACAAATGACCTACCAAAACACATGTCTGTTGGTCTTAAGAACAAATGACCTACCAAAACACATGTCTGTTGGTCCTCAGAACAAACGACCTACAAAAAACACATGTCTGTTGGTCCTAAGAACAAATGACCTACGAAAACACATGTCTGTTGGTCTTAAGAACAAACAACCAACAAAAACACTATTCTGTTGGTCTTAAGAACAAATGACCTACCAAAACACATGTCTGTTGGTCTTAAGAACAAACGACCAACAAAAACACATGTCTGTTGGTCTTAAGAACAAATTACCTACAAAAACACATGTCTGTTGGTCTTAAGAACAAACGACCAACAAAAACACAAGTCTGTTGGTCTTAAGAACAAACAACCAACAAAAACACATGTCTGTTGGTCTTAAGAACAAATTACCTTAAAAAAAAACCATGTCTGTTGGTCTTAATGAACAAATAATTGACAAAAATATGTTTGTAACTGACCTACAAAAGTACATAGCTTATATTTAAAATATATGTTCAGTTTTGTTCATCAGGTATATCATAAACATATTGTTTATCAAATTTATACAAACATAAAGAGTCTTTCTGAAAAAATGATAGAAGAATGTTTTAAAATGAGTACACTCACAAAATAACATGATATATGTGTGATCACTCAATCTGGAAAATTAAACATATCATTACAAGAAAGATTGAATATGTAGTCCATAGATTGAATTGTAAGTTCTTTGGTAGGTATATATCATAAATGATGTGTATGTGCATACATTGAATTGTAAGTTCTTTGGTTGATATATATCATAAATGGACTTATCACACATGAAGAGAGCACAGATGATTATCATCAATTAGTATGTCACAACTAGAGTGTTAAAGTGAGTACAGGTATACACATCTACAATAATACAGTACGTACCTATATAAAGGTAAGCATAATAGAAAGTGGAATCAATTAAAGGACAAACTGATCAACCTGATAATTTATCAATTTAGCTCCAATTTCAATATGCCTTCAGCTGTTTTCATAAAAACATTGTGATTTAGCGGTACTGACAGTTGTAATGGACAAGTAGAAATAAGCAAGTTTATTAATCATTACTTGCCGTGGTATAGATTGGGGTTTATGTGTTCTCTGTGCCCAGTAAAAATCTATTCGTAAAGTTTTCTAGTTCAAATGTTGTTACATGTATGTAAAAGTTGAATAGTTACACAAAGTCTATTACATTTATAAGCCTTTTCATACAATTTCTTTAGCATACTACATATACTTATTTAGTTAGCACATCATACTGAATATATTTCAATACTTAGCACATCATACTTATTTCCGATTGTAAACTTAAATTGACAATTCATGATGTGTTGTGATTAAAGACCAAATCTTACAAACCATTGTGAAATAAATGTATTTTTTTATCAGTTAACAATTTTTTTTTACTTAATTTTCAAATAGCTCAAACACCCACCACACCCAACCCTAGACAGAACAAAGGAATTAATATTTGAACAAGAATAACTTAAATCTGTATGAATTTGTTGTATAATGGCAGTGGAGTAGACAGAACTAAGGAATTGATATTTGAATAAGAATAACTTAATTCTGTATGAATTTGTTGTAAAATGGCAGTGAAGTAGCACCGTATAAAGTTGCTAAAATACTTTTTAAAGTATTACTTTTAAATTTATACCATATCTCATATAATACATGTACTTCACACATATAATGTCCCACATGTCAATCAATATATCGTATATAAAACAAACTCAATAAATCCCTGTATCTCCCTAGAACTACAGATAGAGGACCAAGGCATGACAGGACTGTAGATAACAACTCTTAACAATTGTAGAATTTGTCTACCTATTCTATGGTGATATCAGAGGTTCTACTTATATGACCTGTAGGTAAATCTATAACCTTTCCTTTCATCAGGAACATAAATCTCTTAAGAGATCCTCTGATGTAATATATATACAACATACACTCTCTTTACAGTAGGCAATGCCAGTTAATCAATCAGAGGGGTGTTCATACCTAGCTTCCATTTCAACGAGAGTCAAAGAGATATGTGTAAAGAGAAAGTTCACACACAACTTTACTTTCCATTCATACTGATCTTTTAACCTATTTTGTGTGAGTAAGGCATTCAAATATAAAAGGAAATGGCACAAACATCAATGAAACCCGCTCAAAATAGGAAAAAATTAAATCTACAAGAATAAGTTGTCCAACAAACTTAAGCTTACTGTGTAAACTTCATTTTTCTTCTGACTACAAGCTCATTCAACACGGTTTATTTGTAGACCGCGAAAGGAGAATTGACCCTCATTGTACTTGGGGTCAGTGTTAAGATTGTGATAATCAATGTCTAACTATTTCAATGTTGAATTTGTATGTTGATTAACAAACAATTCAAGGACAATAACAAACACTGGGTCTTTTCAAAGAGGACAGTATTGTTTAAAACTGGTGTAAATTGTCTGCCAATACACACAAGTCACACTTTATAGAACCAGTTAGACACGTTATCATACAGGAATCAACAGATAGATAACACCAATGACAGCTTCACCAATCTATAACCTAGCAGGACATTTACTCTAATTGGCATTGGTAATTAAATTACCAGATCAATTCTATAATTTCAATACATCAC
>JAUMGZ010196882.1:0-12806 GCA_032359645.1 Pododesmus macrochisma | reverse complement strand
GGACGACGGACGACGGACGGGATTTGTATGAGAAAAGTCCACCTTGGACCTTTGGTCCAGATGGACTAAAAACTGTACATGTGGCATACTATGTTAAAAGAAGACTAAATATTACAGGAAAACTGTGCATGTGAAACATTTGTAATGAGAGTATTTTTCATTATATATTTTCGATTGCTTACCTCACTAGATTTTCTGCCAAATTTCTTGGGTATCCTAGCAGACGCCAGGTAAGGGATCGCGTGCTCCACCCTCTAACTGAAAATATGTTTATAAGAGATCATCATAAAAAACGTTTTAAAATATCCAATATGGCAAGTAAAAGAGCAGAGGAAACAATTTAAAGGCAATATGTATGATTGATGAAAAAATACATCCAAATGATCTGTGTGGTTGATCTAATTCGATAAACTCACTTTACTCACGTTATGACCGGAGAAGCTCTATGCGTGTTTCCGTCTTTTATAATGTTTTATGGGTTTTTTTGTCATTATGTCAAGCGCTTCGTGAAATTTTCTTTTCTTTGCACTATTGGATTGATATTTGTTCCGTCATGTGTTATCTCTCTATCGTCCTTGTATCCGTTAGATCCGATAAAGATATTGTTGTATACTTCTCACAACTGTGTGTGTGTGAGTGTATGCGTGCGTGTGTTTATGAATCGCCGGACAAGGACACAGGACAATCGTCAACATCTTGCTCAGATCGTATCGTATCGTCTGTTTGTATCATTCGTTTCTGGTTTGTTTGTTTGTTTGTTTGTTTGTTTGTTTGTTTGTTTGTTTGTTTGTTTGTTTGTTTGTATTTTGACATTTCCCCATTTTTTAGAATTATATTTTTCTTTTTCGTATAAACATTTAACAAAGCTGAGATATAAAACAACTGTACTTCGTCCATTATATTGTGACAGTCTTATAAATATTAAGAACAATAATACGACGTACAGCATAAGTTAGCCCAACACGTAATACATGTATTATCAATATATGTTAAACCTTACATTGAATTGTGTAAGAAGAACGTGACTGGCGAGAGAAAAGAAGAGATTTGCGGCTGATTAATACATCTACATTTGTGTAACAATGGCCTTAGGATGGTTAAAAATCTCATAAAAAATTGTTTATACTTCATAATCAATGACTCCACTTCTCGACTAGTACCATAACTTACATTCAGACTTTGGCGATCGGTGGTATAACAGATAAAAATCAAATAACAAAATCTCATATCTTATTTTATCAGGACTTTGCAGCACTTTCGAAAAGTGTACTAAGTTCTGACAACACGTAGTTTAATCAGGACTATTTATCATATTGTGATTATTTGTTTGCTTTTTTTTCATTTGGGGTTTAACGTCCCTTTAACTCATGTTTAGGTCATATCGAGACACTGCTGCTTGTGACAGTGCGCATTGATCGCGACTTTATTTTATTGCTGTCTCACTGAAATATCACGTCGCAGACACATATACATGATACTTCACTCGGTCACATTATACACTGACACCGAGCCAACCAGTCCTACCCAGCAATGCTGAGCACCTAGCAGGGAGCGAGAAGATTACCTAGTTTAATCGTTTTAGGTTTGACGCGGTCCCGGCCCGGAATCAAACCAGTGCCTACCGGATCATGATGCGAATGCTCTACCTCTGAGTCACCGCGCCGGTCATATTGTGATAAACGTAAGCAGATTTTTGCTGTTAACGACATTGATGACAAGGTCTTTTAAGCGTCGTTGTCGATATGCTTAAGTGAAAGATGAATTGTTTTTAAGACGCCACTTTAATCGTTCATGTATTAGCCAATGTTGTTGAATAACGTATTGAGAGATCATAAGTTTTGTAGAATGGGCGACAGGGTAATTTGGCAGCTTATTGAGGAAATATACTTACATCTTCTGAATTCCATTGGTGTAAATCTACGAATAGATTGGCGCTTTGATCTTGAAGCAGAACTAGATTCGTTTTTCTGCATGTCGTATACATCTTGGCACCCACAACGAGGCTTTCGCATATATTCTAATGTTTCATGAGTTACTGTGCCCGTGATTTCTATCCTAAAGAATCTCTGAAATGTTCTAAAATTAAAAAACCATTTTAATTATAAAAGCTACCTTAAGAGTTATCTCTCTTAATGCTACAATGAAGTCAATCGAAAAACTAATACGATATTCTAAAGCCGTAAGTCCATGGACAGTGGCAAACAATAAGAAAACGTTGGACGCACACAGAAAAATTAACAAAAATTTACATTTTTTAATTAAAAATGGAAACATCACGAACTTCTATTAAAAAGCTAGAAACGAAACCAGGTGCTCGCGATGTTGTAAGCGTTTCCTGCTACACATGTGTCACCCGCCGTGATGCTTCCGTGTCATTCCGGTGTATGGTAACCCTTTCCACTGTTTAAAAAGGAAGCAGTTGTCACTATATAAGAATAATTCACAGTAATGGTGACGAAAGAGCAAAGAACTATTAACAGGAGAGGAATAGAAAAGCAACATTATCATGAAAGCAGAGCGGTAAAGATAGGGCGACGAGGAGTAAACTCACACCACAAACATATCGGAGGCAAACTTCGACAAAGGGAAATGTCATCTGAATCAGAGAGACTTATGACCAATGAAAACGCAAATGCATACAGGGCAAATGCACACAAACCAAACACGTAAAAACGTTCTAGGCTTGCTTCCACTGGACACGAAAAGAAGATCACCTAAAAAACACGCAGAACCCGCCAGTCTATTTATAGCAGCGTGTTCCATCATGATGATCACACAAATGTAGTAACTGCGAACACTAAGATGATTTAAAAAAGACACAAGTCTCTGGACATGGACAAATAAAGGGAAAACGGTGAACGCATACAGACAAAAAAAAATAAAAAATACAGTTGTTCAACTCAAAAGGTTACACTACGAACTTCTATTAAAAACTTGAAGCAAAACCAGGTTTCCGCGAAGAAGTAAGCGTTTCCTGCTACACATGTCTACGTGGCAATTTGATATTAGGCAACCTTTACTATGATGTATTAGTTAAGAGGTATTTCACTACCAGAACTTGCATCGATATAGTAACAAAAGATTAAACAAGAAAAACCAAATGGCATGAAAAGTAGAAAAGCGCCATCAGGATAGTACGAGAAGATGAATGAGCTCATTTAACGGTGTTTCGCCCTCAGCAGCAGAGATGACATCTTAGTAGTTTTAATTATGATAAAGATAACTTGAAATTGAAACTTAAAATTTGAATATAATTGTCGAGGGGTAGGTGTAGAAATACTGACAAGATATATTATATGAATTAGAAATGTACTACAATAGGACGAAAGTTTATAATATTAGAATGGAGAAAAACAAAACCATTTATGTGTTCATGCCCAAAATAACAGACATAGCTGCGAATCAACCGCCCTCATCGGAAGTCCATGGGAACTAATAGACTAGACCGAGAGAGGCCGGAGAGCTGTAACTGATAACAATATAAGGACTCTGGATTGGCGGAAAAAAACGAAGTTCGACGTGTTCTTTCAACCCTTAACATATTTTTTTCCAGATAGGTGATGCACACTGTTATGTGTATTAAACATTTATGCAAAGACTCATTATAATCCTCTATACGTTATTGATAACAGTAACCTGATACTAATAGATAGCCAAAACAAACCCCTTTACTACGACACTGCGTACACGGTAATGTATTCTTACGTCTTCGAAACATAAGGTGCACATCTGCAATCTGCATTACCTACTGCACATAATTTAAAAACAATCAACTATAAACGTATATTTTTCAGAACACAGAGTTGAGTTGATGGATTTACGTCTATAAACACATTTTCAACAACACTTTAAGTATAAAATCATCAGACGATAAGTTTTCGTTCCATGTCTTTTGTATGTTTTTCTTAGTAGATCGATTCGCCTCGTGATGCGGTTTGCACTGGTTCGATTCCAGGCCGGGGCCGCATCAAACCTTAGACGTTAAGATTAAGTAATCTTCTCGCTCCCTACTAAGTGTTCAGCATTACTGGGTAGGAGGACGGGTTGACTCGTTGTCAGTATAATGTGACCGAGTGACGTATCATGTCAATGTGTCTGCGGCGTTATTTTTCAATGAGACATTACTATAAAGTCGCCATCAGTGCGCACTGTCACAAGCAGACACTGTCTCGATATGACCTAAAAGTTAGTTAAAGGGACGCTAAACCCCAATAGAACAAACAAACAAACTTTGTAGATTGAAGTATATAAATCATTTTTTAATTTGTAAAATGGGGCATAATTTGTTGCCAACACAATGAGCAATAGAGTAATGTTTAAATGTTCATTTTTTAAAACACATAGTTTCTCGCTGTCGAAGAAATTGAAAAGGGTACAAAAACATCTGTGTAAGGAAGTTTTGTTTCATAGGCTCGTGAATCACTAACCCATTTTAAAAAAAAACATGTCTTTGGATTCTGTAATTTTGTTAGAAAAAAAAACCACAACATGTAAATTCACACTAGATATATAGTTTAATAAGAAGTCTTACGCAAAAAGTCATAAACCAATTTCCATTGCGCGTGCTCATTAAAATACATGTTTCATTGATGGGTTGTCAGCAACACGAAATAATCATTAGGTTTCAGGGGCGGGACTTATTTCTTGACTTTGTTTATAAATATACAATAAGTTTCTATGAGCGTTTCAAATCAAATATCAAATATTGTATCGAAAGATTCGTCGTGTGTGTAATAGCGTTTCACTTTGGATTTTCCTTAGTAATCTTAAATTAATGTTGACGTTTTTGTTATCTTTTTCTTCAGATTGTGGTGTGGCTCCTGGTGGCAGTAAATCAAAGGACAATACAACATATAATCTGCTACATAATGATTGAATATATTCAGCTGATCTTGGTCACTTCGATGTTTATACTTCTTCATGTCAGTGAGACATCTATGGTGTTTTCCCGCGATTGTGCGAACGTATTTCCCAGAAGGGACCCTTTCAAGATGAAATCTTATACAAACGACTTAGAAAAATTGAAACACATTACGCATTTAAAGATGACTATATTAGAAAAACTTGGATTTACTGAACGTCCTTTTCCACAAAATATGGCAAAAAAAAGAAAGTCGGCTTGTAGAATATTGCAAAAAGTTAACGATACAACTCCTGCAGTCAAGAACAATACAACAGAAAAAGGAGACTTCTTTGCTGAAATTGAAGAGTTCATAACATTCTCAGAACCTGCAGGTATGATTTACAATACACATTGGTGAACAATTTTAGAAAACTAATTGTATGCATGCATACCCTAATTGGTTTTCCACACTGAACCTTTGTTTCCTTTTTTTGATTTTGGTTCATTCATATATAAGTGTCTTCGGCACAATTATTTCCGGTATCAAGAAGAAATTAAAAACTGGGCTGTTTCAATGGAATGCAAATTATCTCGAAAGTAGTCACCAGGAATTTTTTCTTCTTGATAGGTTTTTTTGACAACATGTCTTCGTTTATCTAGGCCTTGTCTTTTCTTAATTTATATTTTTTTGAGCTCAACTCATGGCGGTTACGTCATAGCAGACCTTGGAATCGTGGTCGAGGTCTTGAGCTCAACCCATGGCGGTTACGTCATAGCAGACCTTTCAATCATGGTCAAAGTCTTGAGCTCAACCTATGGCGGTTACGTCATAGCAGACCTTGGAATCATGGTCGAGGTCTTGACAGACATAAGGATTTTCGTCCCTTAAGATATACACATAAAGGTGGTTTGTCCTGCGTTTTCCTGGTTTGTACTTTAATCCTCGTGGCCACATGTGTAACTAGGTGTTACATTTTTATCTTTAGAGTAAACGGTCAATATGCACTCATACACGTGACATACCTACCTTTTTCCATTTTGCCATGCTTAAAAATTTGGGTGTTTTATATATGAAAATGATTTATTGGTTAAGCCAGTAACCAGTCATCCTGCCCACAAATAATGATTTGCAATAATGTGACTGTTGGTGGCCTAAATTTGGAGAGAAAATTGGACTGTCTGGTTATACGTCTGCATTTGTAATGCACCATTATACCATAAAGCTCAGTCGGTCGAGAGACACGTGCATAGTGCATAGGGACGTAATTAAATAAGAATGTGACAATAAAAGGTTTTAAATTAAGATGAACGTACTAGTATGTGCATTTATATGCCTTTTATTCATCATTTATTGTGCGTGGTGCAGTTTAATGCACATATCAATTATATGGGTAAGAGCTGCGCTAATTGCAATAAATGATTTAGCACACTTAGAGAATATTCAATGGACAATATAAAGTGGTGTTGTTTCACGAAATCGTTTTATCACACTTAGCGTTGCAACATAGCTTATTAGTTCCAAGAATAAGTGGTTAACTCGGTGACCACCCGAACGCTTGTATTTGTAGTGATGTGCTGTTAATTCATTATGGACAAATTGGTAGTTCCAGGAATACTGAACGAGTTCTTGTGCCATATTTTACCAAGTTTGAGCATACTAGGCGTATTCTAAATAGGTGATAACGACATTTCTATCAAGCCTTCAGCTCTTACAACATTCTAAGATACATCAAACATCCTGTGATGGTATTCCCGTTTATTTCCCGTTAGATTTGTTAATCACAAACGGTTCCGTTTTGTGATAAGATAGATTGATAGATTGTACATTCAACAATTATCAGCAATATTCAAAAACAATTTTCAAAATACATTCAAACCATCTAATTTAACGTTTAACTGTTACAAATGACCCCTACATTGAAAGAACCACCTTTCATATTAAGATTTAAAAGGTGATAGCGCAGAATAAAAATTGAATCATGAAAAACACAACATTTTCAGTGTTTTTGTATTTATATTGTATATCCTTTTCAGTGTTTTTGTATTTATATTGTAGATCCTTTTCAGTGTTTTTGTATTTATATTGTAGATCCTTTTGAGTGTTTCTGTATTTATATTGTAGATCCTTTTCAGTGTTTTTGTATTTATATTGTAGATCCTTTTCAGTGTTTTTGTATTTATATTGTAGATCCTTTTCCAAGTGAAAACATAATTCAGCTCAAGGTTTTCGAGACAAGCAGGGGAGACAACTGATAGCGCAGAACAAAAATTGATTCACGAAAAACACAACATTTTCAGTGTTTTTGTATTTTATATTGTAGATACTTTTCAGTGTTTTTGTATTTATATTGTAGATCCTTTTCAGTGTTTTTTATTTATATTGTAGATCCTTTTTAGTGTTTTGTATTTTGTGTTGTAGATCCTTTCAGTGATTTTTAATTTATATTGTAGATCCATTTCAGTGTTTATATTGTAGATCCTTTTCAGTGTTGTTTTTTTATTTATATTGTAGATACTTTTCAGTGTTTTTGTATTTTATATTGTAGACCCTTTTCAGTGTTTTTGTATTTATATTGTAGATCCTTTTCAGTGTTTTTGTTTTATATTGTAAATCCTTTTCAGTGTTTTTTTGTATTTATATTGTAGATGCTTTTCAGTGTTTTTGTATTTTATATTGTAGATCCTTTTCCAAGTGAAAACATAATTCAGTTCAAGGTTATTCGAGACAAGCAGGGGCGACAACTGGAAGTTAAAAGTGCAGACTTACTCGTAAAACTTAAATATAAGAAAAAATCTAAAAGGAGACGGAGAAAGAAGAACAAATCTGACGCACGTAGTATAACATTGATTTTATCAACTGTAGGCGAAGATGGCAGACGTTTAAATAGGATTAAAACATTCCATACTAATGTAACGAAAACAAAGTGGTTTACTATACGAATAGACAAAACAGTGGTTGAACAAGCACTAGCTACACCTGAAGGGATTTTAAGACTCCATATTCGATGTAAGGGATGCAAACGTGGTGCTAGACTTGTATTGGTTCATGGTAGCCGAAGGCGGCGCCACAATGGACGCAAACAGTTGAGATTAAGCCAAACTATACGCCAACAACGAAGGAAGAAGAGAAGACTCAGCAAAACACGCCCGTTTCTGATTTTACAGGCAAAAGTTCAAACATTCATTAGAAGAAAGCGTTCCAATAGATGTCGAAGACAGAATGGCATTTCAGTGTGTTGCAAAGACAATTTAGTGTTCAACTTCGCAGAACAAGGTTGGGACGATTGGATCATATCTCCAAGACGTTTTATCACCGGATTTTGCTTTGGAAGTTGTGCAAATACCACAGTAAGTCGGACGTGCACAGCAACACGAACGCGATCTTTACGAATAACTTACAATGCAAACAATTCAATTGTGACAGCAAGTTTGCCAAATCTTATCATAGACGAGTGCGGTTGCTCACCGTAACCTTAAAGAGCATAAGAAATAAAAGATGTTTAAGTTATATATACCAAATTATGATGAAATTAATTGACCAAGTTCACAGTTGCACAATTAGTGTTATTATTGGGTAGGTAAGATAATGTTCGTTTACGTGTGTCGTCAGAAAGACAAAAACGATTGAAACATATTAGCATGTGATCAGGCATCTAGGACTTAACTAGAGAAAATCTGGATGAATACCTGCACACTAAACTTCGCAGCAAACGGAAGTTACATTAAAAGGGTACTAAACGGTCTTATTAGTTTAAATAAATATATGCACATACATGGAAAGCGCGAACAAGTAAAACGATTAAAACCCGATTAGCAATGTAAAGCCGTATACAGGCAGTAAGGTCTCAATGTACTCTAGTTAAGACACGTTTGTTTGTTTATTGGGGTTCAGCGTCTCTTTAACTCGTGTATAGGGTAAGGCACGGTTGTAACTTTTAAATTGATCATGCACTGCTGTGTCCGCATTGAGAAAGTCATTTTTTCATTTAAGTCTGTAAATGGAGTAATCACGTTAGGTAGCGGGTGCACACTTAAACGAGTCTTTGTAAAACTTGTTTTACCTGTTCAGAATTCAATTTTCTTGAGTGAATTCATGTACTCTTCTTATCTTATAATTAAGGAGATTTCATATTCCCGTTTCACGAAAACCATTTAAGATTAAGTTCGGTAAAATTCTGTTCTGTCATTATTGAGAAGAAATTCAAAATCACAGAGTTAATGAAGGTCATGATGGCCATTTTGGATTTCCGTTCGCATCGAAAAGTAGCAACACTTGATCGGAACCTTACAAGGTATATTTCAGTCTAGGTTGATAAAATTCTCAAAATGTAAAAAGTCTAACGGGCAACTGACAAATGTTGATCAGATAACCTTGACCTTATTAGACAGCAGGATTGATTGTGTTTGAGAAGAAAAACACAAAAAGTTACTATTACAACACCAAACAAGGCGATCTGATTTTGTTGTAAACAGGACTTCATTTATGCTGCGGAAATTTTCATCGGGGGTCAAGAATGAAATTGTAATTTTTTCAAGAAGGGGTGCACTAACCTTGCATTTGTAAAAAAAAAAAAAAACACAACAAAACAAAACAACAAAAACAATTTCTCAGATATTTTGCATGGTTTTACACAAGACATTTCTTAATCACTGTTGTTTTATTACCCTATTGCCTTGATTTCCCGTTTCTGTCGCCGCTTCTCTTCCTGTCCTATCCTTTGGTTTTTCTCCTTCGGTCTTTTGTCACGATATCGTTGAAATACTCTGTAAGTCACATTTAGCCCTATCTAAACAAACAAACAAACAAATAAAATCCTGGTACCACCCCACTGAGCCATTTTGATAAATGGTAAAAGTCGACAACTATGGCATTTGGATTATGTCTATAATTTTTTCAAATCAGACTTGAATAACATGCAAACCCAATAAACCAAAACTGTTGACAAAATTGGAAGGGGAGGGTAGAAACACACACGCCGTAACAGACAGGATGAGTCAAATCAACAGAACGAAAGACATTGACAAACAAACAATTAAGCACCAGAATGTAAGAAAATGTAATGCCATCACAACAATCATAAAGACTAGTAATCCATTCGTACCTATTTAGGACGGCCACCCAGCACAAAACAAGGCGGTGTGGTTAAACCGGTTAATGAGGCCTCAATCTTCCCACTTCCCGCACGAGACTAGAAGTCTTTAGAGTAGACACACATTTCAAAATTTAATAAATAAACTTCATGGCGTTGTAAATCATGTCAACAACCAACCGCCCACATCACTTGTCCATTAAAATCGAAACGAGTAAACCGTATATACTCGTACATATTTACAGAAGGCAAATGGAAACACGAAAATTGGACATAGCCAAGTAGCATAAAGCCGAAAACAGTGGCTAATAAATGGTAGATTCATAGATTCCACATATATTTAAGTATATGAATAGTGACCTTGATGAACAATCAGTGTGCTCGCAGAGGTACAGCAGCAACACCTAAGCCAACTTAAACTGCCAGGTATAAAAAGGAGGAGGGGAAAGTGTACGTAAGTGGAGTTTAACACTCACCCAGTTATGTGTCCGGGGAAAATAACTAAATTGGCATAAGTTATTACTACAACAGCAGAGTGAGCTCAGAGAAAATTAACAACGTGAAGTCCAACTAACAAACAGAAGGACAAACATCAGGATCCAGCCTTCTTGATAAATGGAGCTTTCAATTGAAACCTTTCATAGAGTCCCAGTAGTATTGAAAGAAGACGGTTTGTAATGCCAAAGTCTATGCCAGTAAAAGGCGGTTAATGGACCCAATACTAGGCATGTTGTATGTCTCACTATAAGAGGATCAAATCTACGCTTAAGGAATTTTCCTTAAAATTTTAGTAGCAACAGAAGATATGTCAGGGTTGTTTTTAATCCTCCTAAGTTTGTAAACAATATCTCAATAAACTGAGGGTTGTGAAATGCCTTTAGTTACATACTGGGAAATACTGATTTGAACATATTTCAAAAGAATCTCGGGATATCTCCTATACAACTTGCCAAATATTTTATGTAGTTTATGATATCGATACCCTTGTGAAAAAAGCTTAGTTGTATGGTCAATTTACGAGAATGAAAGTCATTGACATCTGAACAAGCTCGGGCATAACGAAGTACTTGAGAAATATAAATGCCATATGATGGAAGTCGTGGAATATCTTCACCAAGCCATTGGTACTTTACAATTTGAAATCCAAAAGCATCTCTTTTATCGGGGTTATCTAAATTCAGTATATCATCAAGATATCTAGAGGTCCTATTAAAACTATAAATCAAGTCAGTTTTAATCGCCTTTTGTAGCTTAATCATAAAATCTCTTTCGTAACAATATGAGAAAAAATCTGCTACAAGTGGGGCACAATTCGTTCCCATGGGTATGTCAACAACCTGTCTGTAAATCTTGTCGCCAAAACGAACAGATTTTTCATTTTTTAAAAAGCATAATGCTATGCATAGTTCAAGAAATTTTATAAGACTTCCAAATAATTATTAGAAAAAATCCAATATGTCTATTAATAGCTAAATATGTTTTCCCTTCTCTGTAAAATACCCATCTGATCAGTGTTTGTAATTTATCCTTTATCAGCAGGCCATGTGGCACAGTGGTATACAAAGTAGAAAAGTCTAACGTGCTTATTTCATTGACTTTATACTCGTAGTTCAATAAATAAAGTGTGTCAAGTACTGCTCCAGAATTTTTGATAGACCAAAAATAGTTGACCTTGAAATTAGCTAAAGCTGAGTTACATGTACAATTCCTAATCCCATGACAATTCATTGTTTGCAATAAAACGGGATTTATAAGGATTTGTATGGGCAAATGAATTAACAATGACCAGACTTAGATCTGAAGCCAAAAGGGAGGGGGCTAAAATACGCGATGGTAATACCAAAAGATTGAACACTTTATTCAGAGAAAAAGATCAGTGCTTACCCTTCTGTCACAGATTAATCGAATTATTTAACGAACTCGAAGTTAAAATAAGGACCTGCGGGTATTCTTATCTTTCAGCTGATCGACGATGTCGAGATCTAAATCTTAGTATTTAATATAATGATTGGGGTATATGTTGGTCCAGCTAATGATGGGGTATTTGTGGGTCTAGCTAATGATGGGGTATATGTGGAAGTATGTTACACAATGATGGGGTAAATGTGGGAGTATGTTACACAATGATGGGGTATATGTGGGAGTATGTTACACAATGATGGGGTATATGTGGGAGAATATTAGATATTGATGGGGTATATGTGGGAGTATGCTAGATAATGATGGGGTATATGTGGGAGTATGCTAGATAATGATTGGGTATATGTGGGAGTATGCTAGATAATGATGGGGTATATGTGAAAGTATGTTGGATACTGATGGGGTATATGTGAAAGTATGTTGGATACTGATGGGGTATATGTGGGAGTATGCTAGATAATGGTGGGGTATATGTGGGAGTATGCTAGATAATGATGAGGTATATGTGGGAGTATGTTAGATAATGATTGGGTATATGTGGGAGTATGTTAGATAATGATGGGGTATATGTGAAAGTATGTTGGATACTGATGGGGTATATGTTGGTCAAGTAAATGATGAAGTATATGTGGGAGTATGCTAGATAATGATGGGGTAAATGTGGGAGTATGTTGGATAATGATTGGGTATATGTGGGAGAATGTTAGATAATGATGGAGTATATGTAGAAGTATGTTAGATAATGATGGAGCAAATGTGGATGTATGCTAGATAATGATGAGGTATATGTGGGAGATGTTAGATAAAGATGGGGTATATGTGGGAGTATCTTGGATAATAATGGGGTATATGTGGGAGTATGTAAGATAATAATGGGGTATATGTGGGAGTATGTTAGATAATGATTGGGTATATGTGGGAGTATGTTAGATAATGATGGGGTATATGTGAAA
>JAUMGZ010196871.1:0-12806 GCA_032359645.1 Pododesmus macrochisma | reverse complement strand
TGTATGATTTTCTAGAAAATCCGATGAATTTCCTTCTTTGATCTGATGTTGTGACGTCATATTGATTGTTGAAATGACGTCATAATAATACCAGCGCGTGCTTATCTCACCCTAAGGTGGGATATAATAGACTGGTTCTCTCCCTTTGTTACGTTGCTCGCTCTCTCCGCCAGGGCGGCGCTTCGCTATACAAAGACAGGTAGCTAGTAGCCATCTTGAGTAGGTTTTCCTACTCAAGCGATATGCGCATATTTCGCGCGTTGTTTATGACGTCATAGCAGAAAATTGTTTTTCGATCTATGGGATATCGAGGATCTGTAATGAGTTTCCATTTCATATGAGATGAAAATTCATGACGAGTTTTATAGATCTCATATGCAATGGAAACGAATTTCAGATTCTTTTTATCATATGACTTAAAATTAAACGTGTTTTTTTTTTATTTTATCATAAAAATGCTTTAATGTGTGAAATTAGTACTACGAAGCCTTCCCGTAACATTTCATATCATTGTTAAGTGACGTCATAATCAAGTCAAAGCCAATCGGAACAGAACGGTTGTGTGCTATGCAGCCAATCAAAACAGCTTTAGGTTATATGTAACATGTTGCATATCATATAATTACGTAATGGCTTTACACTATAATCATATGATAAAGAGAATCTCGCACGGGTTAAAACACGGGAAAATTCTATCACAGGTGTAAGAAAACAACACTCATTGCTACTCGGGACTGAGTATAAGACGGAGGTAGAGAACGTTCTATCTCTTCATCTTCATCGGAATCAGCAGTCGATGCTGAATTATGTGTGACTAATGAGAGAATATCATCGTCCGTCATGTTTTTCCCTATTGACAAGTTTGCTATCTAAATCCACAAACTGCCGCACAGTCAAACGCATGTCTGGATCCAAATCTATGTCATCTTGAACACGAGAGAATAAATACTCCATACTTCCCATGCCAATTAAATCCTGCAATTGCTAGCTACATCCTTCGATTGCTAGCTACATCCATGCCTTTTTATTTGCGGTGTAATCTGAATACTATTTCACATTGCAATTTTAAGGCTTTTACCAATTATGAACGGTTTTAATTTTTTAGACAGTCAGCATTACATTCAAGTGCAACAGTAATTCTGTCTTTTGCCTTTTTTATTTCTTTTGTTGAATTTGCAATAGCAAGATATCGATCAGATAACATGCGATAAAACAGGCCTGGTTCGTCAACATTAAAACATCTTTTAGTTCAAAGTCTTTAATGACAGTAATCGCCCTTTTCCTACCACCAGAAATTAAATTATCATTGACACCGGCACTTTCCCCAGAAATAACATGACACGATATTCTGGTATTTGTGTATTCAATGGCGATTTCAATTATCCATTGGAATATTGTAACTCAGTTATGTTGAGATCAGTGCCGAAACGCTTTGCCTTTTCTCATAAAATATCGTCAGTTACAGGCATGTTTTGCGACCTGGTGTTCGTGAACCATTAATATAAAGCTTCCTCCATGTCCATATGCCTGGCAGACAGATGTCATTTCCGATTGACGATATGCGGAGTTGGCATTATAACGGGGGGCATTATACCGGAGGATTTCTGTGTGTGACAAAGCAACGAAGCACAACGAGTTGTTGCTAAATAAATTTAACCGTTCCAAGACAATAATGGGTGTCATTTTGTTTTAGAATTATTCGTTGTCTTACACGTTGTTCACGTTTCATTGTGGTTCGCTTCAAAATCGCCACAGCGAGACTGGGGTTTAAGGAACGAATCAACCGAACAATATTTACAAATCAACTGATTGAACAACGAATTTAGTAGTCTTGGTATAAACTCGACGCCGAAAGAACTAGAACGAGTTAGTGCAACATGTGAAACGAAGTAGGCGAAGACGTACATGCTACTAGTACAAAGAGCAACGTAATAGGTAGACTTAGAATGAAGTGTAACTAACTAGAGTGAATTTGAAAGAACTCGAACGTGGATTCTTCCTTATTGCGTATCGAGTCGGGTTATTGTACCACCTTCTGTTTCTTCTCTCTCCTCGCGAAATGGTAAGAGTCACAAAGAATTGCATGGAATTGCAAAAAAGCGGGAGAAATAATCGAATACTGTTGTAGCGGCAATCGACGAATGTAAACAAATTAAAACGCGTAGCGACCCCTCGAAGCGAGACGAACTGCAAGATCCGGAAGGAAAGTTAGCACTGAAGAAGAACTTACTTATAGAATCGGAACGCCCAACGCGTTTGTTTAAATAGGGCTGAACGTCACGTCCAGAATCTTTCACCGATATTATGACAAAAGACCAAAGAAGAAAACCCAAAAGATAGGACAGGAAGAGAAGCGGCGACAGAAACGGGAAAACAAAGGAATAGAGATAGTTCAGAAAGAAGGATGAGCCCATGCAATGGCGTTTTCGCCTACTCTTATCGAACTTTACATGGGGATCTTTATCGTGCCAGGGGGTTAAACAGCCCTGTACACGGGACCGCCAGCCGAGCGTCCCCTCCGATGGACGTGTATATCTTTGTCTGGCCTCTACTCTTCAACCTGTCTGACCCAACCAGAAACACAAGTTCCCGCCGGCATAGCTTTCCAGGTCATCGAGACGCACACATCTCCCTACCGCGATAAGACCACCAGCATCGATATCGATGACAACATTCAAGTCATCAACCCAGACGACAGCTCAAATAACTATTCATTTGGTTGAGTCAACATCAACAACTCATTCGCTGAACACAAACAAATCAGCAACAAAGCTGAAAACAATAGCAATAGCGTCAACATCACAATCAACAACTTAAATTCACAAATAATAGCTGAATCACGAACAACAACCGAATCATAAACTTCAACTGAATCACTAGCAAAAATAACTAAACCACTAACAAAAAAAACAGAATGTTCCTCAAGAGCAAACGCATGACAAACAACTACTTAATCGTTAACAATAACTGTATCGCCAATAGCCGAATCATCAACAAATATAAGTGAATCACCAACGATCAAATCATCGACATTATCTACATCTCCGACGACAACATTTAAATCCCCGACAACAACTACATCCTCAGTTTCAATACATACAACATTTACTTCACCAACAACAGCTTCATAACTGACATTATTGGAATGTCGTTGGTGAGTGAAATGCCGTGGTTGAATTGGATGTTATTGATGATTTGGACGTTATTTGTGTTTGGGATGTTGCTGGTGATTGACTTGTCGCAGGTGGTAGGGTGTTGTTAGTGAGTGAGTTGTAATTGATTGAGATGTTGCTGCCGTACATTGGGTCGTTACGGATGATGAATTGGAAGATTCATACAATTGATTTTTTCTGTTGATGTTTGCGAGGTATGATTTAGGATGAGAATGATGTAGTGGCTAAAAGTGCAGTTAATGCTTGTGATAGAGTTTGTACAAGTTGTTCAGGTATCGTTGCTGATTCAGCCATTGATTGAGATTAAGTTATTATTGTAGAACCATTTGTTATAAGTGTTTTTCAATATTGGTTATAAAAATCAGTTTTTTTGGAAATGATTAAATACTTGATTTCGCGATTGTGGCGCATGACGAAAATCTTTCTTGATTGAGGTGCAATTTGATGTATCCCTGGCTACGGCCCTGTAAACACGATCATTGACTGTGAAGTATACATAGTCAGGAGCGTTGTTGTTACCAGCTTGTCCTCACATGTTAAGAGATTATATATACTTAGCAAAAAGCTGTATGCATGTAAAGATTCTATACTCAGTTTATAAACGCCATTTATCTGTGCTTTTTCACTTTGAAAGGTAACATCTGTTTTGTCACCATATTAGCACTTAAAAAACGACAAGACTACTTGGTGATATCATATACATTCACTGATTTAGAGCATTGTCTGGACAAAATAATAGATTTTTGGCCGACATTAAAAAGCAAGTAACATGAAAATAACCAGGTGTTGCAGACAGGGCTTTATGTTCATTTTCTGGCTGATGCACAGGAGTTTGGCAATTCTATCAATACATACGGAAACGGTTGATTTATCAAATAAAAATTCATTGTTTATTACTCATCTCAGCGGAGACGAGTATATAGAGGCATACTATTCTTTTCTTCAAAATTACGGACTAGGCACATGACGGACTTTACAAGACTAAGTAAACAAAAATTTAAAAAATATTGGTTAAGGGTAGATTTTCTCGAAGGAACAATAGATGACGGTCTAACTTCTAACTATTAATGTAATATTATCTAAAAGACTATTGTATATATATATATATATATATATATATATGAAATTTTAAAATAAAACCAGTGAATGACTTGCACCCTTTTCACCACAACGATTTGTTAATAATACGAAAAGAGGAAGTAAACTTCTATTTTGAGGTACGGCTAGCAATGGTTTTTGTAAAAACAATTATTAACTGAAATTTTGATTTGGTATCAATTTGTTAACATTATCATTATCCATGTACAATGGGTTAAATATGCTGAAAACTTGGAGCAGAATTTTTTATGCAACAGATGTTCCAGTTTCTTCGTCTTTTCTCCCAGTTTTTCCTGCGAAACCCCTTAAGGTGTCGTCATTCTAGTAAAATTGAGAGAAAGGGGCGATCTGTGATTCTTTGTTCTTGGAACAAAATTAACATACGACTCTTTGCACCTAAAATGCGGCACATCGGGTCAATTCTAGTCCCTTGAAAACGGCTTCATAGATTTGGATGAAAATTTCCACAACTGAAAAACTTAATCTTACCTGCAGGATGGCATATGTGTCATATCTGAGAAAATTCGTTTTTTCAAAATATCTAAGCTGGAACTCCTCAAAATGGCAAATTTTAGTGACACAATCACCAAATCTACCATTATTTTTGACCCAAGGGAGTACCTTTCCGCTATACTTAATATACAATTTGGTAAATATTCCCGGAAAAGACTGAAGGTTTAAAGTATGGCTTAAACGTATACACACATACATTAAATTTTGAATTAAAAGTCGCCTTATTTTCGACGTTGTCTCAGATATGAGCCTGGAACTTGTGACGTCACAAGAAATTTAACCCAACGTCAACATAGAAAACAACTCAAGGTAAGGGCTGGGTGATATTGCCAAAAGTTAAGGTAAAATAACGTGATGTAAATATTTTTAGGGAGTTAATATACCTTTGACAAGACTCACAATCGTGTATCACGTTTGTCAAAGCAAACAAACGAGCAAACATTAAGGAGATAACACAATCCTATAAACTATATCAACAAACATTTAAAGCTGGCCTGCGTATCTCAGTCGGTAGAGACATCGCACAGTTAGAAAAAAAAGAAAAAAAAACATCGCACAGTAATGCGAAGATTGCGGTTTCGAACCCACACGACACCTCTCCATTTTTGTTATTCAATGGTTTTTCTTATTTTTTTTTATAATTTAGTCTTGATCTTAACGTTTTTATTTTAACAAAATCGAACTTGCAGACGAATAAATGAAAAAAATCTTAAATGTTGGAAATTCAAACCCCTCTAGATCTTAAATTAATTTTCAAACATTTTTGTAACAATTGAATTAATTTACCTAAATTTTGATTATGCGTTAACTTGTTAACAATATTATTATCGTTGACAAAACAGGAAAAAACAATATATGAGAGGGGGGGTGTCAAAATAAAAACTGTGAATTATCTATTAACAAGGTCAAAGGGTGAAATATGTTGAAAACTTGTAGCAGAATTTTTTTGTACAACAGATGTTCCAGTTTATTCGTCTTTTCTCTCATTTTTTTCTGCGAAACCTCTTAAGGTGTCGCCATTTTAGTACAAATAAATCCACATCGAATGATGTGTTCAATTCTTCTGAGCACGGCTAGAACAAACTATATTTTTATTTTAAGAAGTCTTTTTTGGAAGGATAAAAAAATATATTTCTATATATCCATTAGATACATCTGTTATCGTCCACTTGTAAAATAACTTAAAAGGAAGTCTTTTTCACTGGTTAATATAACAACTATTTTAGATAGTGATATCCATCTGCAGTTAAACATTTTTGTGGAGTAATTTTTTTTTATCACTCTCTATAACCGTTTTATTTTTTAACCCATTCAATAACAATATTCTAAATGTGTTATTTATTTTCAATGTTCTATCTTATCTATAATATTTTCTAACCTGGCCTTTTAACGCAGTATGTAAAACTGATCTCGATGCAACCATGCTGTTGCATGCCTTACATCATGACAAGAAGAGTTGTCACCATAGTAAGTTGGGACACGTTAGGGATACGCTTCTATAAACTACTATTAACGTTTTAATGATACGCCAATACAAACCTCGGCTGTGCCCTGTGGGTGTCATATTTCCGATTTGCATAATATATCGTACATGTATACGTGTATTTAGTTTATAGATACATCGTGATAACAGTCACTGCATGCAGACTCACGTTTCAAGTCTTATATAGCATAAGTAGATATATCATTTGAAGCTGGTGTATGAACTACCGACAAGTACAACGAACTTAAGGTAAGTGCAAAGTGTGCATCATCATCCTATAACAGTGTATGTGTTTTGTAATAATACAAAAATCATACAATTTACAAAACCGTTGCCAGATCGCGAGCACCTGGTTTCGCTTCTAGTTTTTCAATAGAAGCTCGTGATGATTCTAATTATTAGTTACTAAATGTATATTTGGTTAATTTTTCTGTGTGCGTCCAACGTTTTCCTTTTGTTTGTCCATGGACTTGCGGCTGTAGAATATCGTTTTGGTTTTTCGAATTTACTACTTTATGGTACACGTATTGGTGTAATGATAAATATGTTAAACAATTCTACATATAACAATCTAAATTATATAATATACAGGTGAATCTTGTGATTTTTATTCTTTGGTAAGCAAATTCTAGCAACAATCATTAATAGAAGTTATGTACGAAGAAGTGGAGAATCAATTACAGGTAATTCCGAATGTAAAACAAAGTGTTAAATATACCATTACAATATGTTAACCTGACGGCATGTTTGTCTTCAATGTGCCTGCGCATTCTTTGGGTCAAGCCGGGGTTGTATATGTGTGAATACGGACTGACTTAGAATTGAATTTTGTTGTACCGACTAAAATTCAACAGAAAGATAAAAAGTCCAGAAATACTGAAAGAAATAAAGATACGGACATAAAATAAGATTTTTCTGTGTTTTGTTTACGGATAATAAATGAATTATGTAATAACAGAACAGTGTGATTTTTGACAGGACACCTTAGATCATTATGTCTTTAAGGTGCGATCGAATTATCTCATTGTTTACCATTTAATTCAAGCTCTGAAAAAAAAGAAATGCATATTTTGTTTAAAGTTGACTAAACTATATTTATATACTGGTATATACTTCTTATTTTTAAACAGTACAATGTCTTCTATGCAGTACAGTACATTGGGGAAATCTGGTCTTACTGTGTCCAACATCTGCCTTGGAACAAATGTATTTGGTTCTGCTCCCGGGCACTGGGTAAGTGAAGACTACTGATTGCGTTTATTTTACCGCAAGGTAGGATTCTTCCAATTGGTGATGCCTTGAGAACAAATAATGCCCTACTTTATGATATTACTAAGTATAAAGTTAAGTTGCTTCATTACATTATGTTGTTCACATCTAGGTTGAAAACAGTATTATTTTATTTTATTTAGATTGTTAGGAGACAAAAGTTCCCATTTCGATCCCCTAGTGGTACCCCTGATTGAGACTTCCGGTGTATTCACAGTGAATATCCATGGCAACACAAGAACATTTTCATATTCAATGTTGCCAAAAAAGTAATATTGTTACCACCAGATATTTACATTTGCATTTCTATTGTAGATAATTAATTAAAATTTTAGAATAACCCTACCTTTAAACTATCACTTCATTACATTCTCCAATCAGAGATCTCCTTTCTTAGATAATAGATCCCATATTACCCCCTACAGTTTTTGCCAATAAGGCCGTCAGACCGTTTGACCGTATGGTGCACTCTCCCCTAAAGAAAACCCGCTGTCTTCGATAGACATTTAGTTAATCATTAATTCAAAAGAACAATGTTTTTCGAAAAACGTTTCGTAAATCTAGGTTAAAGCGTTGAGTAGCATGGCCAATTTTGAGATTATTGCGTAAAACATAATTATAGTGCAGTTTGTATGTGTTTGATGCAGACGAGTAATCGAAATGCATAATTTTCTTATTAGCTGTTATCACTCTCTAATTTAATCTAATGTGTAGTTTATTAAGACCATGAATTATGCACTAACATGTCATAATTGGTGACCCCCTGATGTTTTGCTTCCCCTTACCCAACATGACTCACACAATACTCTAACATTTGCATTATGTGCACCTTGTGCAAGTATTTCTACTGCAATGTAGATACTACTGGTGTTTTAAGCTACTTTGTATGCATAATCTTTGTGCTATAAGTAACTTTTGATAATCAATGATATCTTAATTTAATTTATAGAGTGAAAGAACATGTGCTCCTATGCTAAGAGTTAACATAGGTGTTTGTCCAATGTGGACATGATATTGTTGAAATAAAGTCAAAATGGATCACATTATAGCATTAAAATGTTAAAGCTAATTAATACATGTCTTTAAAACTGTCAATTTGCTCACAGTTGTTTGCAATTCTAATTTAATCATAAAAGGCACACAAACCGAAGGATAAAAATCGCCAAAAAAGTTGTTTAAGCAGCTAGAGAGAAAGTGCTTAATATGTTCAATTAGAGGCTCTAATTTGATGTACAATTCTCTGCAGTAAACTATTCGTGACAACATGCTACTAACATAAGCTTGATTTTAACATTCTTATTGCTTTAACCTGACACGCAGTGAATAAAGAAATTGCTTTTTTTCAAACAACAAATCCTGTTATGAGGGCAAAAACACTTTCAAAGTTCATGTATCGAACGATAAAGGTTTGACAGACATGCCTTTGCAATATAAACACACCGTGAGTTGGTGATATAAAACAAAGTCAAACACAACTGAACAATGTTTAAATGTCAAATGAAGGTTTATAAGTATTGAGAATATAATTTTAGTTGCGTTATATTGTTTCCCCGTTTCAGTTGACGATGCTGAAGAATACAAACAATGCAATCTGAAACATGCCTCTAAAATAAATATAAGCCAATACTCTTTGTGAGACATCCCCGTCCCAAACCCAAGATCTATCTTTGAAGCAGCCGTCACAAATGGACGCAATAGATAACATTTGTGAAGAATAGACAAGATTTCGGTTAATCAAAGCTAAAGAGCCAAAAGTCGAAGGCGAAAAATCACTTTAGTGATGATGTACAAAAACCATACCCCACTAATAATACCCAAAAAATTGCCAACATTTAAATGAGCTCGTAGACGAAATAGGCATTTTGAAGGCCATGAATTGATGATTTTAAGAGTAACGACTTGCTTTATCCGCGTTTTAGTTCAGGATTTAAGATACTACAATTTGTCTTGTCAACATTTCGCACCCATACCATTTCAAGTTCTTTGAATATGTTTTCTAATATTACATGTATAACCTCATCTCTGCTGTAGTATGCGTTTATTGGTTCTTATTCAGTGTCGTACTATCTTTACTGCTATGCTTTCTTTGTATTATTGCTGTTCATATTCATATCCGGCCACATAGGTTTTCTCCTATAGATTTTCGTTACAATATCGGTAACATATTCCTAGGGTGACGTATGTTTTTTCTTCTATGGAAAGGATTGCCAAATACCGAACTGCGGTTGATACATGTTTATCAGAAACCAGATATATCTTAAAAAAATTATCGTGCGCAGTTAACAGTTTGGGGGTGTACATTTACTGCAAAAATGTGTCCTTAACGTCCATATGGGTGATATTGGGATGTAAGTAAATTTTTGAATAACTTCGCTCCCCTTGCCCCAAACTTACTGTATGCCAAAGCATCAAATACTAGACCATCTAGGTTTTAAGAATACGATTTTTAAAATATTATAAAATTTTCCTCATTAGGGCCCAAAATGGCACTCCTTCGTACAAAGGTCTGTCATTTTAACAAATCCCCTAGGGATGCCTTTTACCAAGAGAGAATGAAACTGATCCAGTAGTTTGGGACACGTAATCGAAATCTTGATAAGTTAACATAGATGCTATAGTGTTGAACATGGACCCCAAAACCAATGTTCAAATCTTGAATAAACTTGGTTGCCCATGTCCTTAAGTAACTACGTATCCAAGGATACCATAACAAAATCTAGTTTATAAAAAGATTTAAGATTTTTAACAACATTTGCCAATTCAAACCCCCAATGGCGCCGCCTGGAGAGTGAGACCATCATTGGAACAAACATTAATCACCTTCCCTTAGGGATGTCTTGTACTCAGTATGGTTGAATTGGTTCAATGGTTTTGGAAAAGAAGTCGAAAAAGTAAAAAATTAACAATTGTTTTTATAAACAGTGTCGGACTTTGACCCCTAAATGTCTGCACCCCAGGGTCAAGTCTTGAACAAACTTGGCTACCAATGCCAGGTTACTTACTTCATGTGCACGCATTAAGATTTAAGCTACCTTGTTTATAAGATGTTTGACATTTTGTCAAATATTCCTCTTTTGGTCCCCAAATATGGTCAAGCCCATCATTTGAACAACTTTGAACCCCTTTCCCAAGGTGTGCCTTCTACCCAGTTTTCATCTATTATTAATTTGAGCAAAAATGGTCTCTAAATGTTAAATCCCAAATGCACGGTATGAAAAAGGTAAAAGGGGGAGTTTACTCCTCGTAGCCCTATCTTTACCGCATGTTAATTTTGCTTCTTCTATTCCTCTCCTATAAATTGGTTTTTCTCCTTTGCTATTTCGTCACCAAAACTTGTGAATTTTTCTTATGGTGACTCTTGACTCTTGCTCCTTTTTAAATTTGTGGATAAGGTTACCAAACACCGGCATAACACGGAGGCATCGCGGTGGGTGGCACATGTGTAGCAGGAAACGCTTACCATATCGAGAGCACCTGGTTTCGCTTCTAGTTTTTTAATACAAGTTCGTGATGTTTCCATTTTTTATCACTACTCAATTGTGCACTCAAAGAAAGAATATTATTGAATACAAATGGAATTAACAGCTGGTTCTCTTCTATCAATTGTCTTATACGCAAATTAAGATTAAACCCTAATCAATGTACAGTTATGAAACCTACCAGATTCCTCATTGAGTTAAAGAAAAGCTTAAGAAAAAAGTTTCATATTCATTGGTATAATACAAAAGAAAATTGTAAAAATTATGGAAAATTAGATACATATTTTAGAGCTTCAGGATGGATGAATATTCTCAAAATAAAAGAATTCAAATATGGACAAATACTATGCAAGTTTAGGATAAGTACACACAATCTTCGCATTGAAACAGATCGTTACCTAAAAGGGAAAGAAATAATCTAGGTCAACACACTAAACTGGACAAGTGTAGACGGGTCTAGATCTGTCAGTTCTGTAATTCAGGTAACATATAGAAGATGAGCTATATTTTCTGCTTAAATGCTCCATGTACAACAATTTAATGAAAGAGGAATTTTAATAAATGATATCCAAAAATAATCAGAATTTTCAAAACCTGTCTGATAAAGAGAGATTTATGTGTATTTTAACTAGCGAAGACAATAATGTATTATTAAAACTGTAATTATCTTTCTAATTGTTTAAAAAAAAAGATCTAACTTTAGACACACTTAATCATGTTAGATTGTATAGTCTTTTTATTGTATATTGTTATCTCTGTCATTTGGGCTTCCTAATTCTTGTTATATGTATTCTTTGTATGCCCCTCGGGGCCCAAAATTGGTTCAATAAAATTTATCTCATCTTCTTATCTTACACTGAAATTACTTAACGTCTTTTTCTGCCAGTGGAGGGGGTCAGCATTAAATATTTTCATTTCTGGATTATATTTTGAGGATTTAAATAATATAAAATTGTGATCATCTTTCATCTGTCGTTGTGCTCCAACTGCGGTGCTTCGTCTATAAACAATCATATATTTGACTTCTCAGTAACCGTCTGTTGGATTTTGATTAAACTTGGTGATAACAATGGTGTGGGCTTCCTAAATCTTGTTATATGTATTCTTTGTATATATGCCCCTTGCACCATCCGTGGTGCGTCGTCTATAAACAATCATAAATTTGATTAAACTTGGTGATAACAATGGTGTGTTGTAAATGTGCGCATCTAAGCCTTTTACAGGCCAAGTAAATAATTATGCAAGCCCAGAAATGTGCCATAATAAACAGGAATGAATAACAATAAATACTGTACGTATAAAATAAGTAAAAAATGTGTACGTCACACAACTACTTTATATTACCGGTAGTAGTCTTATCAATACAGGGACATTTATAAATACTCAACTACTGTTGTCAAGATGTTGACGCCCATGTAGCAATTGTGCGCATGTCTGTAAAAGGGTTTTTCAAACTTCAATTTCATTTCATTATTTGCAAAGGAATTTGTTTTACAGTGTGTCTAGGGTAGCCAAATGGCGAAAATAATAACTTTTTTCAGGATTTTCCACAATGGTTGATTGACTGGAGTTGGGACTTGTGAGAACAGTGCATGTGCTATTGCCGATTCAATGTTGGAATTGTTTTCTGTTCACAGTGAAGACATTTTGAAGAGCTGTTACACTGTTAATTGATGACTTTGGTAGGAATGGTATACATGATTGCGAAGCATAGATATTCCGGTTTCGAATGATATATGGGTTTCTGTTGATTTGGCTACGATAGATTAAAATCTGACAAGAAATTGAACC
>JAUMGZ010196849.1:0-12808 GCA_032359645.1 Pododesmus macrochisma | reverse complement strand
ACCAGTAAAACTGACACGTCCGTAAATGACCTTAGCTGTTGATCGGACAATAAGCCCTTAATACAAACAAACAAACAGTTTCATTGCTATCCTGTAAAAAGACAGTCCAATCCAATCCAATCCTTAATTTGGGAAGGGTACGTGGTAAACTAATATGTTTTTAAGTTTGGCCTGACGCAGTGTTTCACCTTTCACCTGAGGATGATTTAACTTACCTGTAACTTATTATGAATATATAATACATTTCACATAAAGGTAACATTTCATATAACGTGCAGCCTGGTGATAAACATACACATTGCATGTTGTGTTTGATTTCTTCATTGTACTTTCAAAATGATATTGTTGGGAAATTTTAAAATCATAAGATAGCGCACGTTGATCTTTTGACCTTTATTATACTTAAGATAGTGTCAGTATCATTTACTGTAAAAACATTAATTGCATGACAACAGTATTGTGAATCTTTAATTTCTTTATTCAAATATGCCTGACTTTTAGACCTTGATGTTTGTGACTTTCCGGGTTTTATTAATTTAAAGTGTAACCTTTTGACCTTATCATTTGTGTCAAAGAACACAGTGTAAAGACAAGATAGAATCTTTATGTAAAATTGCTGTTTATAGCTAATCATTGCATGTTTAATTGTTATGTAAAAAATACCCAGGTATTTGTTTAGTTACATATTTGACGTGGATATTATGATAAGAATAGACTTCCTGTAAATACACCTTAAGAATTTTCAACATTTACAGTTTTAACAAAAACCCATTCGTTATCTTAAAATGATCTATCAACAGGAAAATATATTAATTGTTTTGTTACAGTAAAATCAGCAAAATGCATTGTTATGTCAGCAGTGAAGTGTTTTGATACACGGTCAGGAAATGTGTTATGGACAGCCTTTATAAAACTAATATGTAAATTAAAAATATCAATAATAGAATAATGCAGTTGTTTAGATACATAATCAGGAAATGTATGATGAGACAGCTTAGAATAATATGTATCTTAAAACTGTCAATACTTGTATAATTTGCTTTTATGATTTTCTGCTGTTAATCTATATCTGTCAGTCTGATCTAGGGATTACATAGAGAAATACAAGATTAAAGCTAATACTGTGTAAATCTTCAATCACCATGTTTACATGTCGTCCGGGTGATTCTGTACCTATACTTTTAAAGGGATATATTTCAGCCCTGATAAGATCGCTACAGGATTTAAACATGGTTGTTGTTGTAGATATGGGTTTTGTTTTTGCGATGTCTACAGTTTCTGTCATTGTATGAGGTATGACATTGTGAGGACGCGCTCACGGAATGACACGTCACACAGGAAGATGCTTGTTCTGTTGGATGCAACATGTGTGAATATTTTAAGAGACAAATTATTGCAGTTGACAAAATAATATGACATTTGATCGGCTTTGATCACCTTGATTGAGATAGAGTTGTGATGTACATATAGTGTTTTAGATACGTGAATGTTTAAGTTTTTGCTATAAACATTCTGATGTTAATATTTACTGCACAAGAACAGTGTTGGATTAAGGCTTATCAAATTTGCAATGGTTTTGGACTGTTTTTTCCATGTACTATGTAAGGATGGAATGTATTGTGGATCCTGTATAATTTTTTATGGTATGTATTACATGATATTTCTTAACCCAAACTGATACTGTTATCCAATTTTTCATGCAAGTATTTACTAAGAAAAACAATAACAACTAAAAACTTTAATCAAACATTGCATGAGGCATAAGTTAAGGGCTCATTATTCACTTGTTTAATAAAGTGAAATTACAACCAGTCTTGGTTAACGTCTTCATCACTGGACGTTACACAAGAAGGTGTCTGTATCAATGTAAAGTATTCATATACACCTTAAACATTGCACTGTAATGACAATTAACATTGGTATTTTAATTGCTTTTTAAAGTGTTTAAGAAAATATGTCAATTTGACCTTTTAACTGTTTAATTATTAGTTGTTTGAATATGGTTTTTGATGAGGTTTGAAAATCAAATAGTATATTCCCAATACATCTACAAAAATATACTCTATAAACTACTATTCTTGAATTTGAAGTTTCTTTAGGGGAAAAAAACATTAAGGAGAAATGCATTCATAATTTTAATTACATTGCTTGACTCTAGATAATTAGCAATTAACAAGTTTCAAAAGAATTTTTCACCTATAGACATAATAAAACATATTGTATGTCAAAGTAGTATCGTCAACAAGTACGACTGTCGCCAAATAAAAACCTCAAAAATCTTACTACTGCAAAATCATACCTGGCAATCTTTGCTATAATTACATTGTACAGAGTAAATATAAGGGTAAGATCATTCGCCCTTAACAGATAGTATTTAATACAACAAAATAAATTAAAACATCTACAAAAGAGTTCCAGTTACAAAGGGAAGTAATTTAAACAGTAAATGAGTCACCACCATTCTAACATTTATCATTATAACAAGACTATATTATCTATGTCTGTATGGCTGGTTGTGTCGTTCTGTAGATATAATTTCTGTTATTGTCACACCCATATTATATAGACAAGCTATTATCTACATAATCTTATCACTCGGCAGTATTATCACAAGATACACATAGGATTATGTCCCTATACAATATGACTTCATGTACAATGTACATGTAGATATATAGAAACTAATCCATGTAGACTTAACTGTAATTTCTCAGTATGAATGAATCATCATAATTATCTTTGTTATAACTCTTCTTAAATTGTTACACATATATTTTGTTACTTTGAATCTTCAGAAGTGGCATTTAAATACATGTAGTTTTAAAAGCGTTATTATAATTTTAAAAAATGTTCAACTTTATATTTTAAAGGTTTTCATACTTTGTTACAAAAAATGTGCCCTGGTTGAAAAAAAAACAAAAATAAGGTACAAAAAACAAATACACTGAATACACAACATAGTCTCTATAGCAATAAATGCTTGTTATCAGATTGAAACTTAAGACAGTTCTTTTGTGTGTATTAATTTACATATATATATATGTGTCTACATTCATTTACTGTAACTCTTTATGTTAAACACATTTAAAGAAGGTATATACAACTTGTAAATCTAACCCATTTTTGTCTTTTGAAAAATTCAAAAAATGTGAATATTGAAATATGTGCAGAGATTACTGTCAGTGTCAGAGTTAAAGATAAATTTGCTCTGCTACAGTGCAGAATCACGGTCACAATATTCATTCAGGGTTTTGTCAGGCACCAGTAACAATTTGCACAAAGTCAGACCTATAATGATTAGGTTTTGTGTTCAAATGTCCATTGAACAATGTACAGACGCCAGTTAAACCTCAGGAATCAATGACAGGGTCCTTCCCGGTCCCTCCTCGAACTGTTGAGTCTTGTCCATAAACGTAGAATGATGATAATGACGGAATGTTAGTATTTGGAGAGGTGTGAAGGGTCCGCATTGTCCAGGTAATACAGGTAATAATGTCAATGCCATGGATCATGTCTAATGAGAGATGTTGTGTAACATATAGTCATTGACTTGTGCCCCGCTCCAGGCCTTAGAGGGATTTTCTTTGACATAATGTTTGGTTCAATTAAAGGTACAGTATATAGATACAGGCCAATTGTGTATACCTGTATTACCTACCTGTGTATAAACAGATTTATCAATGGTCATTACCAAGTCCAAACTGGACCTACTGATGGTCAGTCGGCCTGAGAGCATTCTTCTTGTCCAGTGTTTGGATAACAGTCAGACTCATCAGACAGTGTATTTGTACAGTTGTGGTCAATGTCCAGGAAAGGATGATTTTACAATTCATAGAAAGCAATGATAGACAGTGTTTTTATTGTGGTCAATCAATGTGATTATACAGCTAGAATGCTCCACCTGGGATAATATTACATATTTATGACAATTAACTCCAATCCAGATAGATTGATCTTAAGGCTTAAGGATGTTTTGAGCATTTTATGCGCCTGTTTAATCTGTTTTTCTATGCGGAATCTGACACAAGTCTGATTTGATGATGCTTTAGGACTGCATTATATGACTGCTGATTGCAAGGAAATCGAGACAGTGGAAGAAGGAATGATACAATTTAAGGTAGCAATTTTATAGAACTTTGGATTTGAGCAATAATTAACATAGACACTTTCTATTGAATAACAGAATTTCAAGTTTTATGTAAAGTTTAGATTGGAAAATATAATTGTAACAGGTGCGTAGTTATAGATTAAGTTATTACCAATGATTTAAAGAAATTAAAAATTGTTATGGGATAATTTTGCAGGAACCTAAATTGTTTCAGCTGTCAGAGATGGAGTGGTCATTATTGTAGAACTTTGAACTTAAGATAAATGTTGCCGGCTGCAAGTTAAGATAAATGTTGCCGGCTGCAAGTTAAGATAAAAGTTGCCGTCTGCAAGTTAAGATAAAAGTTGCCGTCTGCAAGTTAAGATAATTGTTGCCGTCTGCAAGTTAAGATAATTGTTGCTATCTGTTTGAGAGAAGAACATACATTGGATGATCTCAGTGACACCACAGGGACACAACAAACACTAGACAAACTCAGTGTTATATTTACACTTCAATCTTAACCTGCCGCTCTGTTCCATAATACTCATTATCTGGTCTTTGCTGGAGACATTTTTGTGGTCAGTTTGATATCTTATCTGATCCAGAGTGGACAATACCAGGTACAGTATGTTTGTCAGCAAATTTGGTTAAATTACTTGTACTAATCTTTCATACTGGACAATACCTGGTACAGTACATTTATTTGTATGTTAATTGTCAGCAAATTTGGTTAAATTACTGCTACTAATATGGTTAATACCATAATTCTATTATTGTGTCATTGTATGTCCGCTTAAATTTTGTAAATATCTGAGTCTGACGACCTGCATGTACCTGTGAGTAATTGCAGTATAAATTATAAGACTGAATTAAACCTTTTGTGAAATTTGACTATTTAGAATTTTCTGCAGAATGTGAAGATATAGTGTCAGTGACTAAAATTTGCATCTTAACTTAACTGTAGATGCTAGAGATTTTGTCTGTATTAAAAATGTTTTAACCAGACAGACTGACTCATAAAAGTCACTAAACTGTAATGCAAATATACTTATACAAATTAACACACAATGTTTAACATCAAAGCAAGAAAAACCTAATAAGCATGTCTACTGAACATGTACAAACAAACATGAATAATAAATTAGTCATTAATTATAAAGATTTATTTAAAAAGTTTTTATAAATAATAAGCATACATAAATGTGTAATAAATAGGTGTCGAAATTGACATTTTTTGCATGTATATAAGAAAATTGAAACAAAAAGCATAAATTATTCATATTCTTATGTGTTTGATTGTCGAGAGAAATAATTGCATGGGTAGGTACTTTCAGGTATGAGTCAGATATTGTCATTAGAAGCAAAATTTGTTTGTTTTTTCAACAGAAATAAACAGGTAACAATATTCATTTTTATCAATGGATATGAACCTATGTTGTTTACAGGAAGAAAAGAATGTACTATAACACAAAAAACAGTTGTAGTACTAATAAATTGATTTAGTGAGAAATACATAGTTCATCATTATGACAGATCATCGACAATATGACAGAATGTGTCACCTAATGACCATAAAAGCATTATAACCAGGTAATATAAAGGTAATTACGCAGGTAAATAATGATTTTAATAATTGATTGACAACCCAAATTACAGGTGATCTGTAAATCAAAGGCAAGGGTACAGGTATGACTAATAGCGATACAGATATACCTAGGTCATCATGTATGGTCGTTCTTGGCAGATATCCACGGTCGTAGGTGTCCGTCCATTCATGCAGGTAGATAATATAACAGGTAGACAATACTATTGTTTATACCTTGTAGGAGCTGTAAGGAACCGTAGATAGGTAAATCTCAGGTATACAAATATACACATGATTTATACTGGGGTGATACAAAGACTTAAAAAAAGAACTTGGGTTTTGTTTGAGCGATTATTTTTAGTCGATTGTCTAAGAATGGTGTATTGACAGTTTGTTGATATTTCATATCTCGTTATTGTGTCGAGGAATTACGTTCAAGATTCCATTGGGGTGACGATATTTGGCTGATTGACATATATGACTTGTTGGCTAATTAATCTTTGACATATTTAGATCGAATGTGCGTGTTTTTATGACACACTTTACTCTGAGCGTTCCGACAGTAGATGTGTATTCCGTATTCTTGTGATATCAATGATGTTAGAGTTTTGGAACTCTTCTATGCCAGTGGTGGTAAGTCTGTTTATATGGTCTGCTCCTACATGTGACATTTATCATATTATTGCAACATCTTGATTTCTGAGTTACATCAAATATTGATGTCTTAATGTCTAACTTTTGTTATCTGCTATGTAATGATTTAGTCCACATTGATTTCTATTTTGTTTGATTTCTCAGCATTCATTTGTCCAGGTTTTGTCCATTCCAAATCCATTTACTCTTATGTATTGGGAGATGATCATGGGTTCAGTGATGTACATGATAACACTAGACCTATATCTTGGATATAAGCTTCTGTCACATACAAATCATTTTTTCTACTCTTTTATATCTAGCTTAATTGGTTTTATAAGTTTTACCAGTGCTCTAGAGGTAGATTTATATTGATTAATTAATAAAGCATTATATATGTATTGATTGTAATGTGCACAAAATAGTCCAAGCAAATAAGATAAAACAAAATAATTCAATTACATAAAATCAATATTTTTCTATAAACTTTCTGTTTCTATAAACAATCAAGAATTCAGTTATTTCACATCTGCACAAAACGTAGATTTTTTTTTATAATTTGAATATTGACAGCTTTAATTTGCTTTGAAAGCAAACTAAATTATATGTCATAGTGTATAAGCTAGCCTACAGGCTTTCCAAGTCGACTTTAATAGTCTGTACAATGCATGCACCTTGGTAACATGAGATGCAAATTACGAGTACAGCCACCGGTAATAGAACTTCATCTTGAAGTGCCAATCTTTAGAACAAATCTCTACTTATCCGAAGTTCAATCTAGAATTATGAGTGCCACTTACAAAATGTGCAAGCCAATATAATTTGAGATATTTTCGATTAAACCACTTGTTGTGACACTTTGGACTATGTTTATCTAAAACAAAGACAATAGTACTAATCCTGAAAGATGAATTATCCTGCTATATTGTCACTGATCAGATAAGAATGGAATCCACTATATCCATGCAGAGATATCACAGAGTACTTAGTCAAGGTCATGAGCACTTTGTCAAGGTCAATGGGTATGGAGACAACCTCACTTTAGAAAAAGTGTTTGTTTTACTTTCAGTGTATAAACTGATTCTGACACTCAGAGCCATCATGTGATAATGATATCAGATAAAAGAGAGGTTTCTAACAGGGTACAAAGTCTAATATGATTACCAAGTACTGAAAAAATGAAGTCCCTAAATCTACGAGTCTATACTTAGAATGTGGAATGTTTGGACTTAACCTGGTCTGAGATCTAAATTCTTCATAGCTTTATGCAATCAAGAATTTAAGATAAGTATAAATATATATGGTGTTTGATTTTCGTGTTTTCTTGAAATTGTCTTATCGTGTTTTCTTGAAAATTGTCTTTTGGTGTTTTTCTTAAAATTATCTTTTGGTGTTTTCCTAGAAATTGTCTTTTGGAAGTTGTTGTTTTCCTAGAAATTGTTTTTTTGAGTTTTTCTTGAAATTGTGTTTTTGTGTTTTTCTTGAAATTGTCTTTTTGAGTTTTCTTGAAATTGTCTTTTTGTGTTTTTCTTGAAATTGTCTTTCAGTGTTTTTCTTTGACAATTTTTCTTTATTTTTTTTTTTCATTTTGAGAAGAATTTATTGAATTTTGAAAATAATTGTTCATGTTCAGACAGCAGACTATGAGGAATGTTTGGCCTATCAAGGTTCACTATCAGAACATGTCTGTGTGTTTTCACGTTTATTAAAACCCTGGTGTTTAATGTATACTAGTAGATAAAATTGTCAAAGGGAACTATGCTATCATGTGATACATGACTGTACTAAGGACAACCATTGACACTGTCCCGGTTACAAAGGTGTCCTGGACGGTCCAAGTGGTCTGAACACGATGTCAGATAACTCAGTTCCTGATAGGATTCCGGGCAGCGGGTGTATGCAGGAAGAAGTTCACACGCGCACATTGTGAACACCTTGACTCTATGCCTAGGAGCTGTTTAATTCTCCATATTTTTGTTTATATTGGTTACTGATTAACTGTTTTAATTCCTTGTTTGAAGTTCGGTGTCGGGTTGATGTGTTTTGTTATTCCCTAAGTAAATATTTTTGTTTATAGTTGTGATACTGTTGCTACTGGTGAAGATTTGTTTGAAGTGGGTTTTACTCTGATCTATTTTAAAATGAGTATCTTTTGTAACACATAGTTTAGATAAAACATTCTGTCAAGACTTTGTTGTCCAGTTATGTTTACATATTAGCATTACTTTAAAGTCATGTAATATCTTTCCGGCTTAATTTCTGATTTTTAACTTCCTTTCTTTTCATAAAGAATTTAAAAAATAAAATGAAAACATTAAAAGAATATCTGAGGCAAATATTTCAAAGTTTACTTTTCAAGTTTGAAACATTTTTTAGTTTAATAAGTTTAAAATAAATTGAACTGTATGACGTTCAAAGTGTTTTACTAAGATCACAAGTGATGTATCGTTACTTGGCTGTGTAAATATTATCGTGCTCAGGTGTTATTGCTATCTTTTGTGAGTTGATCTGAAATCAAAAGTTTCTCTGTTATACTGATGTGTTTTATTTAGTAAGGTAAATATTTTGTTTCAACTTTTATTCCTTTAAAGCTATGTATATTTTACTTGAGCTTGTGGAAACATCAGTCCCAAATCTTTCTTTGTATGTGCCCGCTAATTAGAAGTTTAAAATGTCAGCCCCGTGTGAATTCGATCAAATGAAATATCTTCACATCCAAGGGATATGCCATTGCTGTCAAAACTTTTCTGTTATGTTTGTGAAGTCCAAAGTGAGAAAAGGCTAAATTAAATGACTCCAGATCATTATCAAGCAGTTTAACCCTCTTAATTCCCCAGGACTTAACAAACATCCAGGCACACTTGAGTTTTACTGTAGCCGATATTTTCCCAGATTTAAGTATGTAAAACAAACACTATAAATCCTTAGTTTTATTACCTGCTATAAGGAGATTGTTGTCAGTAAAAGTTTACAGTCTGGGAAATCCTCACTAACCACCAGGTGGCAGCACTTTAATAGTACCATAAGTACGGGAGATTAATCCAATAATACCTGTAATACCTTAAGTGGATGACATCACAACCTCTTGTCTGAAGATCCCTTTAGAACGGTGTGACATCACTTTGTTATTGTCTTTGATGTGCCAACAAGGTTATTATGCCATATTTTGTCAATATGAGATGATTATGCTGGATTAAATCGTAGATAAGAATTGTCTGATAGGATTCAAACGTAATATGCTTACAAAGCTTGATCACCCTGTTGGAATTTCTGTAGGTAACAAGTAGGTATATATGATGTATATTGATCTAGTCATTGCTATGATCTGCGTGTGACAATTCCTGACTGATATTACTTAGTAATTGCTATTATTACACTCTGGGTGTGAGAGTACCTGTGTAATTGTATACTTTCAAGATGTGGTAGTATATTGCCATGAGTAAATACGGCCCTGATTAACTGCCAATTTGACACATTCATGGTCATGACTAATGTATGATGTGAGATGCATGCTATTGTCTTCTGTTAATCTGGATATTTAGGAGAATTAAGTGTCATTTAAATATATAGCGGCCTACTTAATATTAACGTGACTCAGTATACGATATTCCTTTGTTGGAGATATGATAGGTATTAAAATAGTGGACTGTATATAAATGTAAATCAATCAATTTATGCAATGAATGCATCTATTGAATGGAATGCTATTCACATGCATCTGCCTGTCTACAATAATGCCGGAGAATGGATTTTATATTTTGCTGTGCTGTGACTTTCAAACTTTAAAGCAATTAAAGAGTGATTGATATATATAAGGTGGCATTTCAATAAAAGGGATTTTTCACTGCACAAGATATGCCTATTGTCATTGTTCTGCCAGAGCAGACGGCAACAGATTTGATCAAGGTAGCCATTTTTGTTTTTCTTTCTTTTCAATTGTTCTTGACTTTCTTGACTCCTCTGTACATTTGGTCAGAACATCTGTTATATCAGTCAATAAGAATTTTCATTAAAGGGGATTACATACAATGTAACATGTAAACATCCAGTCGTACAAACACGATACAAAGGATGAATAAAAGTCCTGCAGAATCAAGGGAAAGAGAAGAATCGTAAGAACAACAATGACCTTGATCATCGTCACAGCTGCACACGTTCCTGAACAACATGAACAACATAAATACATCAGCATCATCAGATCAATTGTTGTCACATGCTTTCTTCTTTTGAAGAACTCGGCCAGTTTGACGGTATCATGAATAGATTTAAAAATCAGAAATTTTCTTCTTTTTACCATTTTTGGTGTTTTTAAAGTCTTTTCTCAAAGGTGCAAGTCAATAATATAAGCTTGTTACTGCACAAATGAAATACACATATTTCTTTTTATCACCACATATCAATAAAATGAGATTTAAGAGATAAAGTTACAGTTTATACTGCAATTTGATTGGTTATAATCATTTCATCATTGATTGGCTTAGGAATGCCAGCAGCCATCAGGACTGTTGCAGTATGGATATGATGTATTGATTTCAGTGTGTATTTGACTTGTCATATTTGTGGACATGTACAGGGGACTTATAGGTAGAACTATATGTGTAATACTTCTGATGTCTATATAGTGGGAGTATAACCTGACTGTACATCAACATCCACTTCCTTAATTCTCTATAAGTCATGTATGAGACTTAGGACACTTTACCGAAATATACCCTTGTAGTGTTTGGATTTCCTCTCATTGTAGCATTCAATGCTTCCATGTTTCAGGTAAATTTATAATTAGTTTTAACATTGATTGATAGGTATATATCTTTTAAAATATGATATATACCTATGAATATATTATTACCCGTACTTTATTTGTGCAGTTAAGTATAAGGTATAACTTTTGCAAGGAGTTTTCAATTTTTATTGATTTTTAGTTTAGTTGAACTTTGGAGGGAAAAACCACTGAAATGATTGCATTCTCCTTTAGATTTTAGTTTATAAATCTTTTAGACTGGTTGTACTCATAATTAAGACAATAAATGTCTACAGACATCAATTTGCAGCATTTTAATTGTTTGTTGAAATCAGGTTAGCTATTAATGTTCCATGAAGTAGGAATGATAAATATTTAATAGTTACCTATATCTTTATATCAAGTTATAATAAATGTTGATAGGAATTAGTCACCCTATACAATGATATGTACCACAAAGAACTGCAGGCTGAATACACTGTAAAGTCACAAAGTCGTTAACATCATTATCATTGAGTGACAAGAAAGTTGCTGTTGGCCATATTGCCCTTATAGATATACTGTATATCATTTCTTTTACATATATACTCGTTTATATGAATTAGTGTCTATTTGGGATTCTGTTCTATGGGTTAAAATGCAATGATTGTCATAGAAATGGTTCACATCTGCATATTTGCCAACTTTTTGAAAATTTCATAGAGAAAATGCAAAGTAAAATCTTACAATGTATTTAATACCTTTATACCATATGCCCTATGTGACAAAATAGTAGTATAAACTGCCTCATTTAAGCCGTTCTGTGCAATATATATGCTAAGTTGAAGCAAGTTGATAAACAAAATTTAAGAATTATACCGATGTCAGAAGTGAATATTGTGTGTAAAAAATAGGGAGACTCTAACCGAAATAGGTAGCGCCTCTATGGATCTGTAGCCTCTTGGCGACTATGGATCTGTAGCCATGGAATGAAAGTTGTTTCAAGGGATTATATTATACAATTGTACTGGCAAAATTATTAGTAAATTATTAATAAATCAAACTTTCATCATTTGATGTACGATAGTACTACTGTACCTGTAGCATTTTACTTTCAGCAGAAACAATGCATTAGGTACATTGTAGTTGTCAAGAGCATATTTAACATATGTACCAGTTCATATATATGTAGGTCTATATGATAAAAAGTGTTAGCCTCACGATAGTATAAAGATGACCTCATCTTTAATTTGACCTTGTACATCAGGTAATACTTGTCTGCAGGACATAAAAAATGTTCACAATGGTATAAGACAAATATTAATTTGTTCAATATCTGATAAGTTTGTTATCATAGGCAATATGTACTATCTTTGATGGTCGTCTGCTTGGCTGTCATTTCAATTGTTCAACTTTACAAAAGGATGATGATCTCATAAAAGGAAGACAGTCAACAATTGTATAATGTAGTAATATCAGTAAATATTGTTTTAACTATTTACTTTGATGGTATATGTTGTTGGATGGTGATAATTTCCTTCTTTGTACAAGGTGCATTTCCTAAGTCACATAGTTGCCAACTCTCCCTATTTAGGAGGGAGTCTCCCTATTTTTCACACATAATTTTCACTTTTGACATCAGTATAATTCCTACATCTTGCTTATCAACTTGCTTTAACTTAGTGTATTACACAGAACTGCTAAAATGAGGCAGTTTACACTACTTCTTTGTCATTTAGGGCATTGTATATAGATATTAAAGACATTTTAAGATTTTGCT
>JAUMGZ010196827.1:0-12810 GCA_032359645.1 Pododesmus macrochisma | reverse complement strand
AATGTTTTACTCATTCAATTGTTCTATTCTTGCATATGGATATTTTTAGTCCATCTAGACCAAAGGTCCAAGGTGGACTTTTCTCATACAAATCCCGTCTGTCGTCAGTCCATCGTCGTTAACTTTTCACATTTTCAACTTCTTCTCCTAAACCCATTTCAACACTATAGCAAATAGGTAACTATTCACATTTTTGACCTCTTGTCCAAAACTATTGGACCAATTTCATCCAAACGTGGTAGAAGTCATCTCTGGGGAAGGGAATTCAGATTTGTACAAATGAAGGGGCTCGGAACCCAGGGGGCTCGGCCACTTAAAGAGAGCCGAAAGGGGGAAAATTTGACAAAATTTCAAAAATCTTCTAATAAACTAGAAGGCCTAGAGCTTAATGTTTTTGTGTGTAGTAACTTTAAGACATAGAGAACCAAGTTTGTTCAAGGCTTGACCCTTGGGTCAAAAATAGGTTACACAGTTTTGGGTCAAAGTTCAACACTATAGCAAATAGTTACTATTCACATTTTTGACTTCTTGTCCAAAACTATTGGACCAGTTTCATCCAAACTTGGTAGAAGTCATCTCTGGGGGAAGGGTATTCAGATTTGTTCAAATGAAGGGGCTTAACCCCAGGGGGTGCCACTTTGGGGGCCGAAAGGGGGAAAATTGGACAAAATTTCAAAAATCTTCTGATAAACTAGAAGGCCTAGTGCTTGATACTTTGGTTTGTAGTAACTTTAGGGCATGGTTTAAGGCCTGACCTAGGGTCAAAAGTATACAAATGCAAGTCCAGATGAACGTTAAGGCCTGATGAGCCTCTTGTTTTATTAAGTACCAGTATATCTGATTTAGAAATATCAATTCTAAAAATAATAAACACACTTCTTTGAAAAGTTACTTGAAAATTGAGTTAGCTTTAAATGTTCATTTTTTGTGAATGGATATTTTTAAGGTATTTCATATTCAGGCCCATCAATTCAAGATCAAGGGTCACATGTTCAAGTGTCCACATAACAGACATGCTTGCATGGTAATTTATTCATAAGATTCATTGGTATATTCATTCAATGCAGCCATAATTCTATGAATCATATATTTTTATTTGATCCCTTCAATACACTTCAATTTTTTCCAACAGAGAAAAGGCTTTAAGACATTTAGGCATACACGTACATACTGTGTCCGAATAAGAATTTGAAATACTTCAGCATTCAAACAGAGTGAAAAAGCAAATTAGGTAGTAGGACGACTTAACAGAACTAAAAATCTAAGTATATTGAGAACATACTATAAATGCTGAACAGTGGTCTACTGCCTTCATTTTACCTGCACTGACACAAAGACACACTTGTGAATGACTGCAGGTCAACAAACTTTTAATGGGGTGATATACAAACACTATTTTTCACATGTCAGACTATATATCATAAAAAAAAACTTGACCACTTAACTACCTGTTGTCACCCTCTTTATGTATTTTTATGGTCATATTTCAAATAACTGTTTTTAAAACACTGTTAAGTGTACAAGTTTGACAAGGATTTAGTGTGCTTCTGTTATTGTGTGTGATATGGCCTCTGTAATTTTCTACCTTTATTGTCATTTTATGTAGGAACAATTGTTAAAGAGGTGGAGTTTTTTATTTCTCGGGCAGCATAGTTAAAAATGTCATCTCTACAGCATGACACAGTTAGTAAAATAGGATGTTTACTGTTAATTATTGTTGTGTACATCCAGTCTTTGAATGATTAATTGTTCATTTGTTTGACAGAGTCTTGGAGTATAATTATTTAAAAAGGTTCACCTTTGTACCTATTATGAAGTTAAGGGATGATGTAGTCTTGTTAACAAGTTTAACTACACTGGAGACCAGTCTTAAGTCAATGTATGGAGAACAAGTCTAGATATGTGTTGTGGCAACTATATAGCATATATATGTATATAAATATGATGGTTTATCATATAGAATTGAAATTTGTTTTAATGGGGTAAAATATGTCTCTTTACCACATTCAGATCATATTATGTTTTTGATATAAACCAACCCCCCTCCCTCCAAAAACCCTAATGCTGTCTCACTGGAATAGCATGCCACAAATGCATTGATACGATAGGATTTTGTCACACTTTGCTGACACTGCGCCAACCAGTTCATGTGCTATCTTTTCATTATTGATAGTCACAAGTAACTCACAAGGTTTATGTGCCTTCTTTGTGGATTGTGCTTGGATCTACTAACTGTTTAGACATCATCTAATGGTCCGGTATGTTACTACCTTTAGGTCTAACTCATATGGTATGTAAAGAGATTTGTTTGTTTCATCGGGGTTTAATGTCCCTTTCAACTCATGTTTAGATAGTGGTTGCTTGTTACTGTGCATGCTCAGATGGCTGTTTCAATGAAATATCCCACTACAGACACATTGACATGATACCTCACTCTGTCACATTACTGGTATCCTAAAGCCGAGCAAATCAGTCCTTCCTCTACCCAGAATGCTAAGTACTTAACAGGGAGCAGGAAGTCCCACGAAGATTACCCAATTTCAAGATCTTGGGCTTGACGCAGTCGGGGATCGAACCCATGTCTAGCTACTTACAAAGTAACACTCTACCACTGAGCTACTGTGTGGGTAAAGAGAACTGAAGAGCTCATTGATATATCTGTTGTAGCCACACAGACACTTTGTCAATGGTGCATATCCTCTTTTTACAGACGATTCCAATTTATGATAGATAATTAAAGGTTGTTTAAAAAAAAGGTGTTTTTAGAGATTGTATCTGAGCTGCTGTCTGATAATTATCTTAAACTGTCTGTAGTTTGACACATTCTTAAAGACCTCACAATCAGAAAACATTAACCATGGAATAATATACTAGTGTGCAAAGTTTGCAATATGTACAATTCTATTAATCATTTTTGTGAAATTCCTTATGAAATTTCTCGAGCGTGTATCCAGTATTCACGTACCGGTAATTATTAACATATAATAACTTTGATCTTAATTTTAACAGATTTGCCAAAAAGTTTATAAGTGGCATGTATTTAAAGTGTAAAATCAAGAAAATATGATCATTTTGAAATGAAAGTTTTCAGTGGTTTCGAACTATAAAATAACTGTAACTGCAAACCGAGATATTCATTTCAACACAAGACCACAAAGTGTGATAGCACAGACATATGTAAATTTTGACACGTCTCTAGTTATGTGTCCTTTGTTTTTCAAGTTTTGTGTGTATGAACTTCAATGTAATCAGAAACCTAGATATTTAGTTTCAACAAAAAAAACTCAAAGTTTGGTGGCACAGGGACCTGTGAATTTTGACATGTGTTGGGTTCTCTCATTTTTTGTCTTTTAGTTTTCTATGTAAGTTTGCTGTAATTACAAACCAGAGTTCCGTTTTTAGTGCTTGTGATTACATTTCAAGTCCTATATTAGCGATCTGAAATCCAGATTTGTACCAGGTAGGGAAATGACAGTTCACAGGTAATAAGTATTAAATTGAGTTAGACGAGAATTATAGCTTAAATGAGTGTCTCCTATAAAACGAACTGATTTGTCATCTAAAAAAACAAAATATACACTTCAATTAATTGAAATCTTTTACATGATAGTCTTTCAATTAATAGTAGCATTTTCAAATTAACATAACATATAAATATGTTAATTATACAAAGTTTATGTGACTTTAAATTTCCTGTAATGAAAAAAGCATTTACATTTTCCAATAGAGATCAGCTCTATTATAAAAAAAATTTCTTGCTATTTGTTTTCCATGATTTATGCGAAAAAAATCCTCTCAAAAATGTATCTACATCTACGTCAAGTATACCATCCTTTACAGAAATAGATGTATTTACATCTGCATCTTCATCTTACAGAAATACGGGTACAAATGTATTTACATCTACACCTTCTGACAGAAATATTGGTACAAATGTATTTACATCTACACCTTCTGACAGAAATACGGGTACATGTATTTACATCTTCACATTCTTCTGACATAAATTGGTATGCATTAAATACACTGCCCACTGATAGAAATAAGTGAGGAAATTTGTAGTAATTGGTCTTATTTAAAGTTATTCATGGTAAAATTCATACATATGATACTAGTGAATGATCCGACAGTGAGATGAACTGTTGTGCTGTTGGCTCTGTGGGATACAGACCTGCCATAAAAACGTTTCTTAGGTCTAAGAGTTCTATCCCATTATGCCAAGACGATTCCAACTGAGACATACAAACCTACAAAAACCTCCAAGTCACGCAGTGTTGTAACAGGAACACAACTTAAGATCTGTGTGATAAAACAGAAATAAATCATAAGTATTATTAGAAACGATGATTTAAAAAGATATTAGAGCGTTCCACTTATAAAGTGTTCTAAACCATGGTAATATCTTGAGATGTTTTTTATTGTAATAGATTTCCTGATATCTCGCTTACAGAATTTGTTTTATTGCAAGAAGTTGAAGTATTCTTTATGTAAACAGTAACATCTTTTAACCTTGAAATAGATCCACTTTGACAGTAAAGGGCTTTTATTTAACATTTGTTGTTTATTACCCCAGTGTTAACATAAGCTTGTGATAATATGACATTATAAACGTTTATATGTGCCAAATTGATGTTCACATCAGTCAAGCTCCGTGAATACATTAAAGAAACATATCTCTCCTTTATCAATACATATTACTGTTTCATTTCTTGGCTGATACCCATCATCAAACTTTTAAAAGGTTTAAATGTACTATATCTTTAATTTTAAAAATGATGAACTAAAATTATGTTAAATTTGATTTAAGGGAGATATACATCATAAGGACTTTTTATGTAGAACTATATATATTATATATTAGAATTTTCCTTCAAAGAAATATTGTCTTCCATTGTACCCGTATCAAGGGAGGTTAAATTCTCATTACCATTAACATAAAGAATGAAGGGTATATAACTTTATTATCAGTATTTTAAATGTACTATTTTGCAAGATTTTTAAAAAGGATAACCTCCTTAAGTAGGAGTATATTAAGATATAACAAACTTAGACAGGTGATGATAATGTATCTGATGTTATCTGTAGACAAATCACCAGGGTTGAATATGTAATGGTGTACAGGTGAATAGATGCGAGGAAATCCTGAAAAAAACATGAAAAATGTCCTGGAATATTGCTGCTGATAAATATGTCACTCTGGTGAACTAGCAGACACTACACATTATTCTGTTGTACTAATTTTATCATTGTGTTACATTTCACTTGAATACTTGTAACATTACATAGTATTACAGACAATGAAGTAAACAGGACATCTATCTAACTACCCATATTTACAGAATTTATAAATAAAAAAACTGATGTAGTTGCAATTTACTAGCAATAAAACACAAAAATTGTTTTGAAATATAGAATAAATTGGAAAAATTAATCAGAATTTAATTCTCCTAATTTGATTCTGACCTAATCTTTACTTGTTACAGTTATAAGACATCTGAACCTCTACAGATAGTGGTAATTGCGATACTTTTATTTGTATAATTACAGAGAGGGTACCCTGATTGTCAGCCATCACAAGACTCTGCAAACTGTACAGGTATAACAACAATTTGTCTGGATTTTGTATGGTTATAAATTATGTTTACTTTAGAATAAGTAGGACTATTCATGACTCTACAAGTAACTAGCATAAAAAGGGAGGTAAATTGGTATGTCAGATTTCAATTTTTTCTTCACTTCTGCATGCCTAGTTCTACCTAATGTTTGTTATAAAACAGGTGAATTGTTTTATCATCACTCAATAGGTGTAAGTTCACCAGGCAGCCAAACACTGCCAAGAATATTATATAATAAAGATACATTTAACTTGTGCAAGAAATTAGTTACATCATTTCTCAAATTCTTTATATATGTTCAACACTTTTCTTAAAAATAATTTTCTGATGAAAAAACAGATTACGTTGAGAGGAAATTACAGTCTGCTAAGCTTAGATGTACTCTAGAGGCTCTTACTTCAATTTGTCAGTAGAAATGAATAAATTTATGAGAATTCTATATATTCCAATAAATATACATGGCAATTTAAAAATTGTGACTGTCAGCTGATACAGCCCACTTGTAAGCAAGCTTGGGTGTACTTGTTATAAAAAACACGCTTTAAGTTATACGTTTGAATCCTTGTAATGCAGATGACGTGTTATATATTTCATCCCATATTGTATTTTATTAAGATAATAAAGTTTAAATGAATTCTGAAAACTGTTACTCTGTTATGAGATCTTCATGCAAATTATCAGATTTCTTCATATTCCAATCATCTTTTGAGGGGTAATACTTGTTACATGACAATTCTATTTCACAATAGTTTTGGTGAATTCACATGTTTATTGAATTTTTTCTTTCCTTTCCATGAAGCTCCATGTACAAACTCACCGTGTCAGCATGATGGCGCATGTAGTGATGTTGGAATGGAAGGCTACCATTGTTCATGTCTTCCCCCTTATGATGGCCCCACTTGTGAAGTAAGACAGAACCCATGTGTGTGGCCCCCAGAGCCAGGGTTCTGCAATGAAACTGTGTTGCGGTATTACTATGACAGGTTTTCAGAGGATTGTCTCCCTTTTAATTACACAGGTTTGTATAAGATTGCCTCCCTTTAAACTACTCAGATGTGTGTACTGAATTGGTTTGTGAAAGATTGGCTCTATTTTATAGAGGATTTTGTCTATATTTACTTGTCAATGTAACATAGAGCATATTGTTTGTAAGGAAATTTTATCTGTTCTCAGAACATCAATAGGGGATGATCATACCTTAAGATTGCTGTTTGTATTGGTGATACAAATTTCGTAACTCTTGTTCCATTTGACCACTGAAGCCATGAAGGGAGAATACAAATATCTAATGAATATTAGTATACCTCACTTATGTAAGTGCACTTTAGATTTGTTCATTTACAAACATGTGACATTGGAAATTGAGATGTACATCGACAAATTGGCACGAAAGTGTGACAACCCCGCTGAAATAATGTAGCCATGAGACAACCCTGTTATTCACTGGGTGACAACCCCCCTTCAGGGGGAACCTCCGTACGGGAGACCTCTCGTTCGGGAAATCAACGAGTCATCCGGTAAACAAAATGGAGGTCAAGGCTGGTTAACACTGTCGATAAACAATTTAGCAGCTGTACATGTACTGATGTAGATATCACAATTTAAGGTGCGAAAGATGCACTAAATGTGAATCTTGCTACGAAAGTAGCAATGAAGTGTTTGACAGAATATTTGTTGAAGATAGATTGACAACCAGAATTTTGATAAATTAGGCCTAACATTAGAGCAACTGGCATCTTGCTGAAAGCATTTGTTGCTGACATAAGAAAGATTTTTCTGATATTAATAAAAAAATTGAAATTACACAAAAGCCTTGTTTCGGTATAATAAAACAATAATTGCCCTCTTAGTATGTGAACACCCCAAATATGTCACCCTCTGAAAAAATTTACAACCCCTTTTCCTCGGATGACAATTCTACATACTGAGAGGGCAATAATTGTTTATTATAGCTCCCTGTAGCACATATATATATATACATTGTATATATGTGTGAGTGATATAGAAAGCTATTAGAGCTATTAACAGTAGGATTTTCATTAGACTTTGTAGTGGAGATAAGTATTACACTATCATGGAAATGATTTGAATGTTCATCATTGTAGGATGTGGTGGAAATGTGAACAACTATGACACCGTTGAAGCTTGTTATGAGATAGCCATGAAGGGGGCATGTTGTTTTAGGAGGTTTAAGTCAGCAGTGGAGAACCTTGTAAATGGAGATCAGAAAGAGGAATCAAAATGTCAGGTAAGATAACATATGAATTACTGTACTACAGTTTAATTTGAGGCTTATGAAATGCCTATACCATACACATTTTTTAACAAGATACATTGTAATTGATTGAATCAAGGTACTAATATACCAAAAGCTTCATAATTGGTAAGTACTGTAGACAAATATAAGGAAAAGTGAAAAACATAAGATATTCTCAAATTTATTTTAGCTTTAAAATTCAGAATGTGCAAGGATCATGTGTTTTAGAAAAACATGCTATGGGAAAAGTTTTGATGCTGTAATTTTATTGGAATATCGAAGTCAAAATCCTTGCAATCATTTATGTTAATTTAGATTCTTAGTCTACGGGAGTGTAAGAGCATCCATCGACAGCCTGAAGGAGGGTTTGATATTGAGGTTGTTGGGTTCACACCGGGCATGTCATGTGACGAGGTGACTTGTTTAATGCCAGAGTATGAGTGTGTGTATGATGGCAAGCTCTACCAGCAAGGAGACCAGGTGTTCCAGGGATGTCAGGACTGTCAGTGTGAATCCGATGGTCAGTGGACATGCAGGTATGCTTCTAATTATACTGTGGTCATTAGTCGGATGGTCAGAGCAGATGCTGTATAACTTCATATTTTACTGGCATTAGTTATTGTTAAGCGTCCCTATTTAGTTGTACTTAGCACATTCTTTTAATGATGCATAATTATATACAATTTTAAATAATAATAGAATAGTCAACAGATATCTTAACTTAAAAAAGTCAACAACCATTTACTTATTCAATTGTACATAGCTTGAATAAATTTTTTTTCTATTTGAAAGTTGTCAAGTTGTCAGCCAAAGAAAGGAGATACGAGATATGAGTAGGTCAGAACTCATCAAGTTTTATGTAGCTGTCCAGCAACTGAGACTGACCGGTCCAGGAAATGAGTGGGAGAAGTTCAGAGATATTTACATGACCCACAGTATGCACTCACATGGCGGAGCATACTTCTTGCCATGGCATAGGATGTTTTTACGCCGCATGGAACAGAAGCTACAGGAAATCGACTGTGGAATAACGCTTCCATACTTTGATTTCACAACAGATGTTGGTAGTTTTGCTGAAGCCATCTTATGGCAACCTAATAATTTTGGTGGAAATGGAGATCCTACAACATCCTGTGTACCTGACCATCCTTTTGGACAAGCTGGTGCTTGGAGGCCCTGCATCATGCGTAAATTCAATCCTGATATTCAGTTACCATCACTCATAGAGGTGGCATTGGCACTGAGTGGAGAGGATTTTATGGAAATGAGCCGATGTTTGGAGACTTATGTCAGTTATCTACACTTGTTCATAGGAGGTGACATGGCAACCCATGGAGGACCTTATGACCCTGTATTTTATGCTATACATTCTTACATAGACATGATGTACTGGCAGTGGCAACTAAGAGGCAACAACAAAAACAAATTCCCTGCAGCTTTTGGTAACATTCCAATGGTTCCATTCAACATTCCCCCAAGAAGTGTCCTTGACCTTGAGAATGACTTATGTGTGACATACTTCCTGCCTTCCAAGGGTAACTTATGTAATATTACAGTGTCTGATCAGACAACAGGTACAGTGATAACTGTTCCCGTGGGTGGTGCTAATCGTGGAGATATCCCAGCAATCAATGTAAACTTTAACCAGCAAGGCTATACTAATGGGATAGACAGGAATGGGTATGATGTGTCCGGTTATTGGAAGGATGGTGAGTAAAGCGTGTTAAAGTTATTGCACACAAGTCTATATTATTGATTGTGTAGAGCAGTCTTTGTATTTAAATATAATCATTTAGATCAAAAGCTATATTACTGTTTTGAATTATTCAACCCCTCTCCCTAATTAGCATAAACATGTACTGTATATAGCAGACTGATATGGCATAGTCAAATTGGACCAAAGTTCAAGTATATGAAGGTCATATTAAAAGACAGGTTCAAGGTCCTCTTTATTCTCCATCTTTTGATTGAATAATATATTTTAATGCGACTTTCCAATCATGAACATTGATTTTTACCTCATTGACATATTTTTGTCTACTGTTAATTTCAAGGTCACATGTTGCAAAAATCATTTAAGAAAATCTTTACTTCTGTTTTTTGAAAAATCTGTAAGTATTTTTTATAAGAAGACAAAACATCCTATTTGGAATTTATTTTTCCGTTTTTACTTTGTTACCTAGGTTACAACAGAGATGGCTATAATAAGGAGGGGTACGACTATGATGGCTTTAACAGATATGGTTTGAACAAGAACGGCTACTCTAGATATGGCTTTGATGCTGATGGCTTGGACAGGGATGGTGTATTGGATACAACAGGACGGTACAATGAAAATGGCTTTGATGACTTCTGTCTGAATAGAATAGGTAGAACTTAATATTCATCATTTTAAAATAAAATGTTAAAATTTATAACATACCTGTTTCATTTTACTATGGTATTATGGCACTTTTTAGAGCATTCAAAGCAGGGGCTGCGGTGGCCTAGTGGTTAAAGTCGCCGACTTGAATTCATAAGAGCCTTTCACCTCCTAGTTCCTACACAAGTATATTTTTTATATGTATATTTTAAAGCAAGAAACATGTTTCAAAGAGATAAAACTTTTACTGGTCAACTAAGTGAAATTTTAAAGTTTGATAAAAAAGTTAGAATTATCTCCCCTTTTCAATGATGATTGATAGAAAAGTTGTGAAATTTAAATTACAGGTTTGACAGAGAATGGTTATGACAAGTATGGCTTTAACATGAGAGGCTATGATGTAAACAGATGTAGTTATTACTTCAGTGGTCCCTTTGCTACCATTCATTCCTACAAAATCTGGGATATTCTCTCCCTTCAGAGTAAGGGTTTCTTGATGACCCTGCCACGCATCTGTCCTCCATTAGATGTAGTTCCAGATTCCTGGGCAGAACAGTTTTGGGTGACAAATATAAAAGATGTTTCAAGTAAGTGCAAATTACCATAAACAAGTGATAATTTAATACTTTCATTATTGCATATATTTTTGAGGGGGAAGTGACAATTTTCCATTGATTAGAAACATGTTCATAGAAAATAAATAGTTACACAGTCTGAAATATTCTTTTTGAAACATTTAAACATATTGTTTTCTATAAATAAAAGTTTGATTTGTTAGCTCATCTGGGCAAATATATTAAGCTGTAGTCAACACTTAATGTCTTGCCTGTTATCCATCAACATTTTAAACTATTCCATTAACATTTTCAACTTCTCCAAAAGTTATTGACAAAAAGCTTTTATCTTCTTTTGCAGCATCTGTTCCAATAGAGACACCCACAGCTACACACCTGTCTATTCCTGACGCTAGATTCTGTTTTGACACATTACCTTTCTTGACCTCCTGTTCCTGTGAGACCTCCATAACAAGTTGTCTAGTGAACCCGTGTCTGAACGCTGCGTGTCCGTCCTACCCAGAAGCCACCTGTCACATCAGCTTCTGTACTGAGTGTACAACCGTCTGGTTTCATCAAAACAAAGTTGTGGATTGTCATGGAGATAGAGGTATGAGTATTGCACAATAATTTGAATTCTGCATTAAGCTTTTTAAATACTGTAGAATCAGAAATATTCGTTGGACTAAAATTTCGTTGTCTTGAAAAATAAAGTGATTTCGTTGACATAATATTTCGTTGAAATACTTAAGGTGTTCTTTTTAGAAGGTATGAGAACAATTTTAGCATAATTTTAATTTTGTTGATCTTTTACAACAACAAAATTAAAACCACAACAAAATTGTCTGATTCTACAGTACCAAGATTAAACATGGTTATGATTTTGCCTTTATTGTGATACAATTTGCTTAAAACTATTTAAGAAAAGACTAAACACTTTAAAGTATGCTTTCAATCTCGTATCTAAGTAAGAATAGAAGAAAATTATTTCACTGTAGAAATGCATTACAATGCCATCTTTTAAACTGAGTAACAAGGATTTGTTAAGAGTTTTGAACATCATACATTTAGGTGTGTTTAATTTAATATATACTGTATGATTTATTAATTTACAGATTTCTGTGAACCCAATCCTTGTATGAATGGGGGAACCTGTTTACAGTCTATTTGGCCTACAGAGCCAATTCTAGTTACCTGTCAATGTCCACCTGGATATGATGGTCATCTCTGTCAGTATCCTGCTACTGATGTCTGTAGTCTACCTGTAAATACAGGTGAGTGTTCCCTGACTAAATATTTTTATTTCATGAAAATTTAGTTAAGTTCAGATATGCTTTAGTCTTTTTAGGCCATCTGCGTCTATAAGGTCCAAGGTGAACTTTACTCATTTGTTGAATGAATTAAAACTTGATGCATTTTACATGTTTCAATGTTAATATTCTTAAATCTGTACTGAAAATTATACTTTTCAGTTGATCATGATAATACTATTTAGAAAGCTGATAGCAAAGTATATGTTTTACCATGTAGGAATCGTTATATTGTCTCAGATGAGGAATCAGAATTTGACAAATTCAAAATATTACAGGACTATTTTTTTCAAGTTAAATATTACCCTACATATTAATTCCAACAATTACAGAAACATGCTAATGAATATTAACCATTGATTAGTTATATTTACGCTTCCAGCTTTGTTTATAAATTTAAATCCTCTTTTTTTGTCAATATTAGCAAGATTAGGGAATTATTTACCATATCCTTTTTGAGTGCTTTTCTGGCTTTTGTAACACAGTACACTATATTTTCAGGAAGATGTGATGAACAAACGACACGTTGGGCCTATAACTACCAGACACAGTCCTGTGAGGAGTTCGTGTACCTCGGTTGTGGAGGCAACGCTAACAACTTCCTCTCATTTGAATCTTGTCGGTCAAGGTGCATGGTGGGAGCTTGCTGTTCTAGACAACAAAACAACAAGAGGCGATTTATAGGCTATGATTTACAGGGATATGACAGGTA
>JAUMGZ010196816.1:0-12810 GCA_032359645.1 Pododesmus macrochisma | reverse complement strand
GTTGCAAGGAAGATTCATGAAACGTACCATTGCTTAGGAAGTTGAAAGGAAGATGCATGACTCTTACCATTGCTGTAGAAGTTGCAAGGAAGATTCATGACACGTACCATTGCTAAGGAAGTTGCAAGGAAGATTCATGACCCGTACCATGGCTGAGGAAGTTGCCAGGAAGATTCATGACGCTTACCGTTACTGTGGAAGTTGCAAGGAAGATTCATGAAGCTTACCATTGCTGAGGAAGTTGCAAGGAAGATGCATGACGCGCACCAATGCTGAGGATGTTGCAAGGAAGAAGCATGATGCGTACCATTGCTTTGGAAGTTGCAAGGAAGATGCATGATGCTTTCCATTGCTTTGGAAGTTGCAAGGAAGATTCATGACGCGTACCATGGCTGAGGATGTTGCAAGGAAGATGCATGATGCGTACCATTGCTTTGGAAGTTGCAAGGAAGATGCATGATGCGTACCATTGCTGAGGAAGTTGCAAGGAAGATGCACGAAGCTTACCATAGCTGAGGAAGTTGTAAGGAAGGTTCGCGATGCTTACAAATGTTATGGAAGTTGCAAGGAAGATGCATGACGCGTACCTTTGCTGAGGAAGTTGTAAGGAATATTTTCCTTATTTTTTCTTGGGATATAGTGCAGAACTCTTCAGTGCTGCATTGTATTCAATGGGATATGTTATTGCAGAGGCATTGGTTACTCTTGTATTTTATTGGAATTGTTTAGGTGTTAAAAGCTATGGTTTATATTTTGTGAGATTTTTTTTTGTTGAAGGGAAATCGAGTCCTGTTTTGTTAATTTTTGGATTTCGAGGTATAAATGTACATATTTTGAAACATATTTTGTATTTTATGGTATATATTGTAGAAATGTTGAGTCCTGCTTTGTATTTCGAGAAATGTATTGAAGAGTCTTCCTTTGATTGAATATATTAACATTTTTTAAGAATACGTAAAATTGTTAATGTAAGATGCACATTCATAAAGGCTTTACTTCATAGCATAACCTACAAAATGAAGAAAAGAATTTACGAAATACACATATTAAAAGTTTAAACTCATTTGCACAATAATCAAAATATAAAATGCACACTTATTTGTTTCATTGTAAGTAACAACAATAAGATAAAAACAAAACACCATTAAACTATGCATTAAATCAATTAAAATGTAAGACTAAACACGCTTGTAATCACCGTCGGCGTTGTACATTTCATTTTTTTCAAATGACACTTCACAACTTTAAGATTGACATGTTTACAATTTTTGAATATTAATTCCCTCCGTAATTTTAATCATATGTATGACCAACTTAAAACTATATAATAAAATAACTGCTTCAATGTTGATCACACACAATGAACAGGAGACAAATACAGAGCATGCACAAAATCGCTAACCCTGTATTGAAAAACCATATGAAAAAATACTGAATTATTTTTACGGAATTTTTTGAATTTGACTTCCAGATTCTGATGAGATTTGTAAATCTGTATCCACAGTAGTGTCATTTGTCACGTAATTTATAATTAATGACGTAACCGATACTATATGTACGATGATCCAAGGCAGGGGTACCGTATCATCAGTTACATCTAAATAATCATTTATTACAATAACACAGTGTGATTTTTACTGGCTTCGACTCGCTAAAGATTGGTGGAGACCATCTAAACGAAGACTTTAATTACTGGATTGGAAGCCGATTTCCATAGTGTTGTGTGGCTTCTCTGCTATCTGCAGAGAGCAAAATACATTGTTGTAGACCAATCTTAGAATGGTATCGCAAAGCAACTAAAGGAACTAAGTCAGAAGCACTCCAGGAAGAGCTTTTAACGGTACAAGTTGAGCGATCCCTTACATAGTTGGCTATTAAACGAACAAAGCCGATGGTATTGTTGCTTGCATGTACAGCGAAGAACACTTCTATTGATAGCAGCGGTGTATCTTTATTGAGATTCCGTTTTTATACTACCCGGAAAAAAAGAAGCGTTTTTAACTTTTAAATTAACCTTTTGAAGACGGTGTGCGCGTCTTTACTACTTAAAGTCAGTGTTCACACAAAGTTGTAATCAAAGCTGTGCGAATTGTCCGAGGCCTTCCGAACATACAAATTGACAAAGTGATAGATTTTTGCTTCTTTCTACGGCGACTTAGTAATAACGATCCGGATTAATGCTCTTAGCCCAGTTAAATACGAGTGGCTAAGGATCAAATGATATTTGCTCTCAGTATTGCAAAAGGGTGAATGCAATATGTCTGCTGAGACAATGTAATATTCTAAGTTTACGCTCGACATGTACCAAATGTATTTATCTTTTTAGTGAGAAGAGTTGTGAATATGGACACGGATAAAACAGGAATTCAAACATAATTCGCTCATCTCCTACAAATAACGACACATCAATAACAATGACAGCACAACCGTGAGTATTTTAATGGCATTAACTGTTTGTGAACGTCATCGTTTAATATCACTTTCTTTTACCATTATTTGTTTGATAAATAGTCCATTAAAGAAAAAAAAAACTTGCACTAGTTTTTACCCAAAGATTGGTGTGTTTATGACAAACTAAAAAAAAACTACATAAAAATTTCTTTAACCCAAAGCTGCTTTTTTTCTTATAAAAATAATCTCTTTTTGCATTTTTGTTGTTTCCTCTTTTTCTTCTCTCGTTAAAATCAAACCTTATCGATTATTTTTTATTAAGAAAGGCGAGAAAAGATTTTGCGACATATGTATGCTTTCCTGAAAAATGAAGGGGATTGACATTTTTCTGTTCGTTAACATTAAGTATTAAACTTTATATGTAAAGCAATCGTTTATCACAATCGTGCGTGATCGGCTTTAAAGACAGTGATAAAAACAGTGACGCTTCTTACATCCGACCTGTCGAAAAATAAATTAGTACAAATAGAAATTTTATATTGGCAAAAAGTAGTAAAACGAAAGATTGGAATTTCTGATTAGATTTCTGTTAAAGAAGTATGTTGACACAGAACGATCTTAGAACGCACACCCGTCTCTAAAATGTTCATAAAAATGCAAAGAAATTAAAGATGTAATTAGAAAAAGTTCTTAAAGCAAACATTTGAACTTAAGATTATAAACTGTTAAGATTACAGGCAGGCTCTTTGATAAAACATAAGATCACCAAAATGACGTCACAGTTAATTATAACTTTTCCTTTTTTGGTTACTTGTTCAACTTACGGAAATATATTGTCGGCACGCTACGTTTGAAGTTGAATTGTCGAAGTGGACATAAATATTTACTATTTCTAAAGCATCCTATTTTTATAGAAAACACAGGGATAGCTAGGCAGTTAGCATGTAACAGACGACATATTGTCTCCTTGCACGTGGGCTTGTATTTTCATTCATGCTATGTAGACCTTGAGCTATTAACACGTGTTATGCCATGTTTGAAGACCAAGGTGCGATCATATTTAAAAATTGATGAAAACTATCTTGAATGCACATATCTGTGCATTATTCAGCAAAAAAACTATTTTAAGATTGAAAAGAAAGACAATGTCTATGTGTCGTGTCGAAGGCTTTCTAAATAGGTATACACTTTGCTGTCTACTATACATATCCTGTTCTCCATCTTATACGCTCACACCTTCCCACGTTTCTCTACGTTTCATGTTTGTTGTCAACATATACAAAATAACACGTTCATAACACACACGGTCCTGGAAAACCAATTAACACTAAGTCAAAACAGAGAAAAGTGTTCATGTAGTAATCCTAGCAACATAAAATGCAACATACTTTAAATAATGATATTTATTGTTGACAAGTGCTATTAAACAGACTATCTCAAAATGTTAGAACAAGATTAAATGTTAAATTCGGAATGAGAAATTTGATATATATGTTAGACATTTGGTTCCTGTTTTGATTGATTGATTGATTCTGGTGTAATATCTTCAATTTATTAGGACTTCGCATGGTTTAAAATTACTAAAATCTTAATATAAAAGTATCCCCAAAGATCTAATAATTTATAGGAAATTTTGCTTTATTAACATTATTTTGTTTTATTAACATTTAATTGGTAACAATTATATTTTACGTTTATATTAAGTGTAACGTTGATTTGTATGTCGTAAACGTGAATCTTTGCATCTTTGAGTGCTTCTTGTAAACTATGAGCATACTGTTGATTACATGTGTTTGTGTTAAGTTGCAAACTCTTGAATGAAATAAAAAGCCCCGATAGAGTTTTCGATGCACCATGAACAGTTCAAATTCCCAAGCAGACAACTATTATTTAATCCATTTTTGTTATCAGTTTTTGTCGACTTTTGTTGGATTTTTTGTTGTTGTTGTTTGTTTTGAATAAAAAAGGGCGTTTATCTTTTCTCAGTTTTCAAGAAAGCTTAATTGAAGGTACTATAAATTGTCATGAAGGCTACTGCTACTTGTGTTTTTTGTGTTTGGTCTAAATCTGCCTCATTCCTTCTTTTACACTTGGTCTTGATAGCAACAAATCGACATAAGCAAACATTTAATCTTTTTATGAAACTCATTTAAACTCTTTTGAACAAAATTGTCATTTTCTATACCACCAGAGCCAATCCTATCAATACGGTTTCTATACCGCCAAAATAATCCTATAAATACATTGTCTACGTAGCAAAAACTTTAATATTGTCACGTGGCCTACCTTTGTGTAAAATAATGATGTAGAAACCAACTTAAAAGAAGACTTGAAAAGATACTATAAAATAAATTTAACTCCCATTCAAGGTCGAGTTTAGATGCAATCAGATAAAAAGTCGATCTTTTGGCCTAAGATGAATATTTTTAAACATCTAAACTGCTTTACTAATGCACCGACAAAAGTTTTTGTCTGAAATCCAATCTTTATTTTTAAAGCTTACAGCAGTGTGATACCCATATAAAATTATAATCACTCAAACTCTAAAACATATCCTATCAGTAAAATGTTACAATAATCAAACCTAAACGGTGACTGATATCTATATTTGCAAGTATCTGTAGTTTTTCTTCCATGGGGAATATTCTGTGTTTGTTTTAGATTCACAAAAAATTCTCTACTGTCTGGTACCAACTAAGCTTGAGAAACGACAGATACAGTTTCTATATCAAATATGCAATTAAGAAATATAACCACATTCCAACATCGACCTTTAATGGAAAGGACATACAGCTAAACTTATAATCAAGAAGATTAAAATAAACCAACATATAAAATAGGGTTAGGGGTTGGGGTAGGAAGCATAGAAAGCTGAAGTTGTATTCAAAACGGATCTTCAAATATACCAAAACAAAGCCAAAGAACGTTAAGCTATCACTCAAATAATAGATCCAAACAAAATTAAAGAACGTATCCCTAATAGGTCCAAACAACGTTACAAAACTTATCCCTAATATATCCAAACAACGTTACAAAACGTATCCCTAATAGATCCAAACAACGTTACAGAATTTATCCCTAATAGATCCAAACAACGTTACAGAATTTATCCCTATTAGACCCAAACAACGTTACAGAAAGTATCCCTAATAGATCCAAACAACGTTACAGAACTTATCCCTAAGAGACCCAAACAACGTTACAGAACGTATCCCTAATAGATCCAAACAACGTTACAGAACTTATCCCTAATAGATCCAAACAATGTTACAGAACGCGTCCCTAATAGATACAAACAACGTTACAGAACGTATCCCTAATAGATCCAAACAACGTTACAGAACGTATCCCTAATAGACCCAAACAACGTAACAGAACGTATCCCTAATAGATCCAAACAACGTAACAGAACGTATCCCTAATAGATCAAAACAACGTTACAGAACGTATCCCTAATAGATCCAAACAACGTTACAGAACGTATCCCTAATAGATCAAAACAACGTTACAGAACGTATCCCTAAAAGATCAAAATAGACTTAAAGAACGTATCCCAAATAGATCCGAAATTAACGAACATATTCGTAGTAGACCCAAAGATAAAGAACGTTTCCTAATAGATAACAACAAAAAGAACACAAACCGTTTACTCAAAGCTGTAGAGCTTAATCAACAACGCATCCCTTTTATAGACCAAAACAAAACTAAACACCGTACACTAATATTGATCCAAATAAAACTAAAGACCGTATCACCCATTGGATAAAAACAAAAGTAAAGAAAGTATACTGCAATAGATTCAAAAAAGCTAAAGAACGCAATCTAAATGGGTCCAAACAAAATTTAAGTATTCATTTTCCAAACAAACTCACATACCATATCCCTAATTGGGTTATAACAACGCTCAAAAATGAAACCCCCGCCCCCCCCCCCCCCCCCAAAAAACCCCAATGAAATCTTTAAAAATGTTGACACAATAAAACCAAAAAGTTTGAGTCTATAAAGGTTTAAATAAAACCCATCCTCATCTAGCTAAAACATTAAGTAAGTTTTAGATGCAACACTTCTCGTACATTCACTGCCAAGAATCACAGAAATTTTATCGTTATAATTAAAATCGTCAAAATCACTACAACAAGCTCTTGCTGCCTCAAATAAAACATGCTTTAAGTCACTATAAAAATCACAGATTAAAACATGCCTAAAACCACTATATAAATCACAGAATAAAGCATGCCTAAAGCTACTATATAAATCACAGAAAAGGGTATATGTTCGTCAATTTCAACATGGTTTTCGCAATAAAAGCACTAACTTAAGCTTGTATATTTGCTGCGTTCCGTGAGGCCCTGTCCCCAGTCTTTATGGTGTCACGCCAGTTCGAAACGTTGCTAACGCACTACGATGTTTTTTTTTTTGGTATTGTGAAATGCCTTTTAACATGAAATTTTGGTTGATAGGATGTCCTAAAGGTTCTGTTGATTATTCCCCGACGCCATGTAAAAAGGCAGGTTCAAGTCCAAGTTGTTTCTTCTAGCTATTCAAAAATAAAAAGCCCCTCAACAACAAACTTTCTAAGTGTTGGACGTATATGGTTCAATTTTGGCTGAATCTAGCACTGCAGGTTTTACAAACAACTATTTGCCTCCGTTTTTAAAGTCATACTGATGAAAACGTCGAATGGCGCACGGCACTGATCTACAGTAATCCATTTAACGAAATCATTTTGATTGTCACATAAAATGATATTATCACACTACAACTTTGATCATATTTCTTCAAAATAAAATAATGTAACTTATAAGAGGCCGGGGATCTCATGTCCAAAACAAAGCTAAAGAAGAGTATAATAGAGAAAGTATATGTAAATAAACGATGCGCGAACCCAACAAGACATGTTCTGTTTTTTTTAACCCGCCGGCAAACTTCAGAATGTTACTTTATTGTTCGCTGCCCGATTGTGGGTCGTTCTGAAGGGCAAATAAAAAGTCTTGATAAGTAAGTCTACGATCGTAGTAGCTCTATGGAAGAGCCAAGTGTCCAAATGTTGAGGCCAACAATGAGTAACAGTTTCCTCTACTGGTGTTACGGAAATCCTTGGTATACACTTTAAATTTTTTATATTCCAAAGAAGCATAGAGTTGTATCTCTTCGTACAAGTAACCTAAGAAAGGGACTTTATTCACCAAAATGTACTTTTAATTGGTTTCGTGATTTCAAATGTTCATGGTTAAAAAGAAATATAAATAGTATTTCAGTCCCCATTGTGTATTTTTTATTGTTTTTTTTAAATTTAGTCTTACTGTACACATTCTTGTACACGAATATGTTGCCAATTATAAATACTGAATTGATATCTCGGCATCAAAATGAGTGACACATGTGTAGCAGGAAATACTCACTCTTCGCGGATACGTGGTTTTGCTTCCCGTTTTTGATAGAAACTAAGTTTGCGTTGTTTCGGTATTGTTATATATATTTGTAATTAGCTATTTTTTTCTGTGTGCATCCCGGTCACGTTTTTGGCTTGCTTATGGAAACCCAATGAACTTGAGACATATGCCGCTTGAATTGTCGTATATTATGATCATTATATTAGATAAAGATGTTATACTTTAACTATGCTCCACTGTAATCGTTGTTTTTGCTTTTAGTAACGCATGTTTTTTTTGTAATAATCATATTTTATAATCGGTTTTGCCTTTTCTTCTCTTATTTGTTTAAAATATCAACTTGCTCGATGTAATTAGAAAAACCAAAATATCGTTTTAAAGAAAAATTACTATATGAATATTCATAACATGTTGCTGCACTGTGCCCAGTTACTGCGTAGTTTGTGTAGAATGTATCAGTATTGAAACATAAACTGTGTTATGAAGGCATATATTACTTAGCTATAATATGGAGTATGACGTTTAACTGAATGTATGTTTGTATAAACTATTTGTAAAGAATGTATGGCATAAAAAAGAACATTTATTGTAAATAATTTCAGTAACCGACATATTCTTTTTTTAAACGAAGCCCATTAAATAAAGCTGTATTTGTCTAAGTTGAAGAACATGATGTTGGTAACGTTCGTACTTCAGGTATCAAAATACATCTTCATTTCACAGAAACATCGTAAATAATGGTATAAACATTGACATTTATTACCGGTACTTGAAGGAGTGTTGCATCTTAAGTCTTGTTATCTCCCTTTGATTAGCTAACCTGCGCCCGCTTCTCAAATGTTGCATGGCGGAGGGCGGAGAAAAGTGAAAGAAGGAAGAGGACCAGGCTAGTTGTGTTATATATCACAGTATATGTCTTCATTCAGTGCATGTATAAAAGAGATCGAAACTTGTTGTTTTATGAATATGAAGTAGACTTATTAGGACAGAATGGTACCTAGATAGAATTGACCGTGTTGTAAATTAACATACACACCAGAAGAAAACTGATTAAATGTATCCTTAGTAGTCAAAACAACAATATTATATCAGGGCAATTTAGTTCCTTTGCGCGCATCTTTTATTCGTGTAATCTTTACTTAGATCTGAAGATTTTCTTTGTTTAACTTTTGACTTTGATGGTATATATTGGGATTCAGTTTGCCTTGTAGTAGAGACTGTATATGTAAATCTAATAGTTGGTTTACTGCTTTTATTGCGTTGCTACGTTATAACTCTAGCCTGTTTCAAACGCACGGACTGTATGTCATAAATATGAATTAATATGAAATGCAACAGGATCATCAGAGAAAACACACATTGAATCACTTTTCCTCGCGATCGTGTTAAAAAAAATAGTTGAAAATGATATAAAACAAAAATGGATTAATGAGCGAAACGTATAGCATAATACATATCAAACAGCACACTCGTGATAAACTTACGTCATAAAATCATTGATACACGATTTTTAATCATGATCTCATTAGAATTTAGAAAAATCCAAAGAGATACCGTTTTACTGCTCGTGTCTTGTACAATAACCCTCTTTAACCAGTACTCTACAATGCTGGATAATTATTCTTGCATACATTGGATTTATAGTTTGGACAATTTGAAAAACGTAGATTGGTTTCATTGGTTATTTCAAATTTCTTCCTTCCCGTCTGAAATGTTACGTTTTTCGCCCTCACAGATGTTACCTATTTTGCTCTGCATTATTGTACATACATGTATTCATAATTTTCAAAATACAAATGTGCCTTGAAATCTGATTGACAATTAAGTTAAGCCGGATATCGTCATTATAACTGATTGGGGGAGGACGTATAGAGTATGCTTGAACACATCTTGTAGATGCACTAACTAATTTATAAGACGTTACCTAGTGTATTAAAATAATTATCTTCCATTTTTGTCGATAAACTACAATTTATATGTCGACTGATTGATATTGGAGGTGACTTTGAGGTCAGCTGTCCCTCATAAGTGATATTTAGAGGTGTTAATAATTTTAAAATAGTTTTCTTTCTGATTAATATATGTTTTCTCATGCACTGTTCACAAGATGAAGCTTAATTAATAAAAACCATTCCATTATCTATACAATCTACGAGAGCTGCGGATGAAGAAGTTTCTGAGGACAAAATAAATATAAAAGAAATACTTGAAATATATTTTCATGTCGAATTTTTTCTACTTTATTCAAAACAATCTCTGTTTTTCACTATAATTTACGCTGTCCCTCGCATGTCAGATGCGGGTTGATTCCTCGTACGGGCCACTTTCTGTTATACGTTTGTATCGTATGTCACCTTATAGAGGTATAAGACGAATGACACGTCGTGAATGGGTTACTATTTTCTATAAAATCCTAGATGACCTAGATCTACGATATATTGCTATACGTCCCCCGTTGCTCTAACGTACTTTATGTGTGTGTGATATATAAGCTTTTAATATTAGTGCAGATTTGCCATTTGAGTGCATCCCATTTAATCATCATTCTTTCAATTTACTAGAGAGTTCGCGTATATATGTCCATTGTTTGCTGTCTAGAGACTCGTAGTGTGTACTGTAAATGTAGAATTTAGTACGAACCAAGGAGGGAATTGGAGTTAATGAAACTCTCCAATCTTCGGTCATGCGCAAAATGATAACGGAAATAACACTTTCGGTCAACCTCGTACGTTTTCCTCCTGATTTCATGTTGTTTCACAACCTGTTTACAAAACTTCCGATCATGCACAAAATAATAACAGAAAAAGCACTTTCGGTTAACTTGGTACGTTTTCTTTATGATTTCATGTTTGTTTCACAACCTGCTTACAAAACTCTCCGATCATGCACAAAATGATAACGGTAAACGCACTTTCGGTCAACCTCGATACGTTCTCTTTCTGATTACATGTTTGTTTCACAACCTGTTTACAAAACTGTCCGACTCTTTCAATAACACGTTACATAGATTTACGGCACTCATAAATGCTGATCATTGCAAGCTACGCGCGCTGTTCTGTGTTTATTGTCTCAAATATTTAAATTGCTGTCATTGATTGCGCCGACACGGAGTGTGATGCAGAGAAAGCCTCCTCTTTCGCGACATTTGGTTTTTACATTCACCGATTGTGTTGACAGAGGTACGTACTTATTTTGATTTTTCTTTATATTATCTTTTTCAGACTTAGGCTCAATGGGGCTTTAAATGTAAGATCGTATGAGTAAATTGATGATTGATCTTCACAGTGTTACACCTTTTTTCAAATAATCAATGATGATATGGACATCCTTGAAACAAATATTGAAATAATAATCAAAATGTTGTCTTATATTGGCTATGATTTTTTTCAGAAAAAATCGTGACTGAAAAGTTTTTTAAAAAATTCTAGAGTCTCAAACTTGTTCAACAAAGGGTTCCTTATACTTACATTTGCTTCTTCTGTGACCAAAATGTCGTCGTACATGATTACTCTATTGTAAATAAAGTATGCACGTCTGTTGGTTAGCGACTGCTTTTTAAATAAAATACACAAAAAATAAAAATATTTCGATCAACAAATCAATCTATAAATGCGTTAAACCAGTTCTAAGCGATACATTACACGCGAAAGAAGGGTATATAATTCAAAATGCAAAATTAATCTAAAATTAACAATTGTTTTAACTGTCAATCATAGTGTCCGTCTCTGTAAATAGCATGATCTATAATGTCAAGGGATGCTAGCTTCCGTCTTTGTAAATGATATGATCTATACTGCCAAGGGATACTAGCTTCCGTCTCTGTAAATAGCATGACCTGTAATGTCACGTGATGGTAGCTTCCATCTTTAAAAATGATATGATCTACAATGTCACGCGATGGAAGCTTCCGTCTTTGTAAATGCTATGATCTATAATGTCACGTGATGGTAGCTTCCATCTTTAAAAATGATATGATCTATAATGTCACGTGATGGTAGCTTCCATCTTTAAAAATGATATGATCTATAATGTCAAGTGATGGTAGCTTCCGTCTTCGTTAATTTCAGGATTATATACTGTCAAGTGCTGGTAGCTTCCGTCTTCGTTAATTTCATGATATATACTGTCAAGTGCTGGTAGCTTCTATCTTTGTTAATTTCATGATCTATACTGTCAAGTGATGGTAGCTTCTGTCTTCGTTAATTTCATGATCTATACTGTCAAGTGCTGGTAGCTTCCGTCTTCGTTAATTTCATGATTTGTACTGTCAAGTGCTTGTAGCTTCCGTCTTCGTTAATTTCATGATCTATACTGTCAAGTGCTGGTAGCTTCCGTCTGCGTTTATTTCATGATCTATACTGTCAAGTGCTGGTAGCTTCCGTCTTCGTTAATTTCATGATATATACTGTCAAGTGCTGGTAGCTTCCGTCTATGTTAATTTCATGATCTATACTGTCAAGTGCTGGTAGCATCCGTCTTCGTTAATTTCATGATATATACTGTCAAGTGCTGGTAGCTTCCGTCTTCGTTAGTTTCATGATCTATTCTGTCAAGTGCTGGTAGCTTCCGTCTTCGTTAGTTTCATGATCTATACTGTCAAGTGCTGGTAGCTTCCGTCTTCGTTAATTTCATGATCTATACTGGCAAGTGATGGTAATTTAATCTATATTCTGCTTTTTAGGTCATAGTGTCATGTGATAATGGGTTCCGTCTTTGTAAACGATATTTTGTCACAATCTTATCAAATTCATATCTTTTACTTGTTTCTGTTTATTGAAGTGTTGCAAACATACGCTTTGATATGTCAATAAACGGGAGCAAGTTAGGTTCGGTTTGAATCAAATAAATTATTTTTGTAAATTATTCCATTGAAAGGGCGGATATTTGACAGTCTTGGATTGGAATTGTATTTCAGTTGTCATTTCGGTGTCCTCTGTCTTGGTTTTTAACCTTTCTTTCTTTCTTTCTTTCTTTCTTTCTTTCTTTCTTTCTTTCTTTCTTTCTTTCTTTCTTTCTTTCTTTCTTT
>JAUMGZ010196805.1:0-12811 GCA_032359645.1 Pododesmus macrochisma | reverse complement strand
CGAATTCTAAATTGTTATCTTGTTTTATTGTCATATTGACGTCATTTCTGCTGACGAGGACTGAATTGCCTAATTAAGAGTTGAAGACAAATACGTTGAAATATTTCTTGTTTGGCTGCGCATTGACCTTTACTATTGATAATGCCATTTTTACATATTTGTTGGTGTGTTTCGTTTCTCCTTTATTAACATCAACATTTCTTACTTAGCGTTATTTTGAGTTCCTACATTTTATTTATCGTTGTATTGTCTATTCTAAACACATTTTTCCATTTTGTCTGTTGTCTACCTACCTACCAACCTACCTACCTGCCGGCCTGCTTGCCTGCCTGCCTGCCTGCCAGCAAAACTTGGCAGAAATGTGTTTGACTAACGAATAGAGCTGTAAAAAAGAAGAATTGGATCGACAGAACAAAGAGTATTGACAAAAAAGCCAAAAACAAAAACAAACAATAGATTCATACCAAAATTGACACCAGAACGAACTAGCATACTGAAATGTTGACGTGCACGAGTTTGAGTTATAAGGGCTAAACAAAACACGCATATATGGACTTAACCCAATCCAACAATATTAAATGATTTGTTGATGTGTTGGTTTTATTAAAATATATCAAATAAGTTATTACAATAATAAAGGCAAGAACACCTTGTTTTAAAAAATATTTTTTTATGAAATTAGAATTCAGCGTCACTACCATAATATTTCATTGATATCGTCCAAAGAATAAAAACAAAAAGACAGGAACGGAAAAAACAAAGCAACAAAGATAGTTCAGAAAGACGGATGAGCCCATGCAATGGCGTTTCCGCCTACTGTTTTATCGAATGTTGCATAGGGATCTTTATCTTGCCAGGAGGCTAAAAATGTTTGTACACGGGACCTCCAGCTAAGCGTTACCTCCAAAGGACGTGCAGATCGTTGTCTTGCCTCTACCATTCAACCTGTCTGACTTGAGTGTTAAATTTTGGAATGCTGCTTCCTCTGTTAAATGTGTTGGATTGTTGTTGTTTTTTTAACAATATCGTTCAAGAAATGCTTCACGAACACTAGCATATGATTCTTTTGAGCATGCTTCTCCGTGCTACCATACACCGGAATGACACGGAAGCATCGCGGTTTGCACATATATAGCAGGAAACGCTTACCATATCGAGAGCACCTGGATTTGCTTCTAGTTTTTTTTTTTTATTGAAGTTTGTGATGTTTCCATTTTTTGTTAATAAATGAATATTTTGTTCATTTTCCTGTGTGCGTTCAACGTTTTCTTATTGTTTGCCAATGTCTATGGACTTACGGCCTTAGAATATTATCTTGGTTTTTCGATTTACTATTGTTTTCTAACCCTTCAAACAAGACTAAAGCTTGCCTCCTCAAATTTAAATTAAAAGCTGCCAAGGCCTTGGGAGAGTCCTCACTCACATTACACAAAATGAGGTAAGAAGTAAATTATGTGTTGAATTTGTAAGAATAATCATGCTTGAAACCACAACACTTGTGATCTTTCAGGTGTTAGCCCTGTCCCAGTTGTGCCTGGATTATGAGTAAGGAAACTGTTCATGTTATTATACGTAGTGTTACTGTTACTGGTATGCTCTAATGGTGACGTGTTAGAATTTTTCATATCGATGATGGTTCTGTCATTATGCGCCATTTTCCAAGACCCTTAGGACTTAAGTACTGTGTAACGAGAACGTGGTCACGCTATCGACATGCGCAAGGTCTGTGCAAACATGTAAAATTGAAGTGGGTTGCTGCGATGTGTGCCATTTTTACCTTAAAAATTTAAGTTTATTATATAATGTAGGTTTTGGTTGCATCGTGATAACGGATTCTTTACCATTTTGGGGTTCAACTCTTATTAACATTTCTCTCACAAAACAACAAACACCATTCTTGCCGCAAAAACTTGCATCTCACTTTGTATTATCTCAGGAAACAAGATTTGCACCTTTGCATTAACTGGACAAATCAACAAGAGTTATCTCTCTTTATACGTACATAGCCTTTATAGGATATAACAAAACTATATTGCATCTTAAAAAAAAAATTGAGATCGAAGTTCATATACTAAGGCTTCATATATGTCCTTTCTACATGGGTATGTACACAACACAAGACAACGGCAATGTAAACAAACACTAAACACAGCAATACAAATATTAATCTTAAAAAGAAAAATAAACAAAAAAGTCTTACAAGATTGCAAAAAAAAAACTGTTTACTGCAAAGAGTAAGCGGTTCCTGCAACGCTTGTGTAACCAAGCGTGATACCGCCATATCAATTTGGACGATATGTGGTATTTTATTCGTTAATAATCAATCAAACCCATTGACCCTTCCTATGTTTCTTTTTTAAATATATTCTATATTTTAGATAGATTTTTAGTATAATTTATTTCCATAAAGGGGTAGTATTTCAATGATAGGAAGACTATATGCAATTATATTTAAAATATATATGCTTTACAATTATAACTTGTTGGAGTTAAATAAATTAAATAAGTACAAAGTATTGCAATATTTTCCAGTATTTTCATCTATACGGCAAACGTTTTTATGATTATAAAAAACATTATCTTTCAGATCCAAACAACTCTTTTGAAGGGATATTCTTGAAGACCAATATCCGTAATGAACGAATCTACATACATACAAACACAGTTTTCAGTGGCATATCTAACAAACGCCTTATTCGATTTTAATTTTAGTAACGCTTGCTGTACGCTTTAATATATGTCATGTATATAAGTGCATAGCCCTTCGTTACATAAACACTTTGAAGCATACCTCTTATTTGGTTTGTTTTGTTTCAATTACTTTAAAAGGTGTTTTTTTGGAAAAGCTTTTTTTGTATTTTTGGATATTTTGACCTTACCATTGGTTATATTGTGTTATTATTATTTCACTAAGAATACTGGTTGTCTTGCTTTATACAACAAAGTTTATACGTCACCACTTTTTTATTTGGACTTCTCCCAAAGGAACTTTACGTCTGAAAACATATTAAACTGTACAATGCTAAATTTCATCTTGTGATAAAACTAAACTTCTTAATTTTATCGGTGCTGGTATCACATTATAGTAATTCACTAGTAAGGTATGCACCTAAGAGGAACAAATTCATATCCGAATTCTAAATTGTGTACTTGTCTTATTGTCATATTGACGTCATTTCTGCTGACGAGGACTGGATTGCCTAAATATTATATTTATTGATGGTGAGTTAGGTTTCTCCTTTATTAACATCAACATTTCTTATTTAGCCTAGTTTTGGTTTCCTACATTTTATTTATTGTGGCATTGTCTATTCTAAATAAGTTTTCTCATTTTAGTCTGTTGACTGCCAGTCTGTCAGCCTGCCTGCCTGCCTACTTGCCTGCCTGCCTACCTAACTACCTAACTACCTACCTACCTACCTACCTACCTACCTACCAACCAACCTGCCAGCCTAACTTGGCGGAAATGTGTTTAACTAACAAATAGAGCTGTAAAAAGAATAATAGGATCAATAGAACAAAGTATATGACACAAACAAAAACCAAAAAACAAAAACAAAAAACAAACAATAGATTCATACCAAAATTGCCACCAGAATAAAATAGCATAGTGATATGTTGACGTGCACAAGTTTGAGTTATAGGAGCTAAAAGAAACTCACATATGTGGACTTAACCAAGATTAAATGATGTGTTGATGTTTTGTTTTAATTAAAATATATCAAATAAGTTATAACAATAATAAAGGCAAGAACACCTTGTTTTAAACAATATTTGTTTATGCAATTAGAGTTTAACGTCACTTCCATAATATATCATCGATATCGTGCAAAAGACCAAAGAAGAAAAACCAAACGACAGGAACGGAAAAAACAATGCAACAAAGATAGATAAGAAAGACGGATGAGCCCATGCAACGGCGTTTCCGCCTACTGTTTAATCGAATGGTGCATAGGGATCTTTATCTTTCAAGGGGGCTAAAAATCCATGTACACATAACCGCCAGCTACGCGTCTCCTCCAAAGGACGTGCTGATCGTTGTTTGGCCTATACCCTTCAACCTGTTTGACTTGAGTGACTCTATCAGGAATACAAGTTACCGCCAGCATAGCTTTACAGGTCTTCAAGACACTCAAACCTCCCACCACAATAAGGTGTCAAACCAAAGTGCAAAGATGTCTGAATATGACCAGAATTCTGACGCCCAGAAAGACAAGGTTAAATTAAATATACAAAACAGGTAACTTAGTATCAGCAGTACTAAATACAAACAAACAATAGCCATAGAATCATTCAACACGGTTAAAACTCAACACCACCGGAATGAATGAGTTTGCAAACTGTGACATTCCGGTATTGTAAAGGCGACATCTAAGGTCCGCAGCTTAGGGGAAAATCGGCAGGAGTGGGCAACATAGATTGTTTTGCCACACACACGTGTATTTATATATTTGCAGGGAATTTCAGAATGTCAAAAAAATTAGAAAAATTGCACAATGTCTTGGATAGAGCCGCAGACTACGGCGCTGATTACTTTTGACAGAAGTTCAAGTCAGATTTCAGGACTAGCTGCCCACTGCCTTTATCATTAGACAGAAATTGAACTGCGTCTAAAATGGACAAGACTAATAGAATATCGTACTTGTTTCTGTTCAAGAAAGAATTATCCCAGACGAGGGATGGTATGCAAATGGAATATCTCAAGACGAGGCGATGGCCGAGTCGTGAGATAACGTACATACCATCCCGAGACTAAGATAATTCTATCTTGAACAGAAAAAAGGAACGAGGTTTCTTTTTCTCGGCCTCTTTTAGCGATTTAATCATGAACATAACTATAACAATGCATCAATTTCTACTTTGGCTACCCCGCAAAAACACTTCTGACGTAACATCTGTGAAGTAAATTCATTGTTACAAAGCGCGTGACACCGATCTCGATACCATATGATGACTTTACTTCATTGTTTATAGAACGTGAGAGCGATCTCAGTACTAGTACCTGAGACAAATTAACACCGTACCCCTATTTTCGTGAGATTTCATTGTCTAGTGGACGAGAATAAAAGAGATGGGCTTCTGAGTTATGTAATAGTCAAGGTCAATAAATTGTTGACATCCTCATACAAAATAAGATTTGTTTTAAGTATTCTGCTGACATTGCGATTTGCATTTTATTTTTACAAAAACATAAGCAATGTGAATAGAATAATCTAATTTCAAAACATGTATACATTTTGGAAAAAAATATCATAATCAATTTTAATGATTAAATGATAGAATTTCAGAGAAATTGGTTAAATTCGCTTCAAATATTTCAACAAATAGAAAATGAGTGACACAGTTTTTTTTATACTTAATCATAATGTTAAAAAAGGCTAAACCTTGTAACGAGCGAAATATTTAATTCATATGCAAAACAATTAATAATAACTTAAAATAGTAATATTATACATGTATTCAGTATGACCAATAATAGATGTTGACATTTCGTTTTAACAAAGTTTTACACAACCAATCAGCTATTGCTTTATGGTTCTTAGTTTGACTCAGCTATAACATGGACAATTTGTACACCTGACTATTTACAGAAAAATGAAACCATACAAACAAATCTATCATTAACGTCCATTAACTCATATTTACACGTGAAAACGTGCAATTCAGAATGATTGAAAAATTTACATACTGAATACTTATATTGAATTATGTGTACTGTTGTAGAAGCATCCAGGAACTGCTTTTTATGCTAAGAATTAGTGATACATTCATTTGGTTTTTGATTTTTAATGACAGTATATGCATTGTTGTAAATATATTAATTATTTATAAAAACTGCACATGAATCAAAGATATTGACCGACAAGAAGAATTACAAATGTTAGGAAACTGGAAAGGGAAATAATAACACATAAAACAAATTAGAATATTCGATTAATGTTGAAATATGTGATTTCCTTTAGTTTTCAACAACAACAAAAAGTATACATTACTACCTAGATATTCCATACAAACAAAGAAAGTGCAGAACAATTGACGAAGCAAATTACAGAATGGTTACCTCACCTGATTGCCATAGACCAACTGTCAACACTGCACAATTATGCTTGCCTTCATACAGGGTAAAGAGAAACGTAAGTTAATTCGTTAATTCTTCCAAGCGAAGAACTGTATTTTAGGACTTATCGCACCGATGTTAGATGTCGGCCTTGCTTTAATGTTTGCCACAGTTTACATGTCATTCTGGTTATTTAAGAAGTTAAACGGTCGCCAGCGCCCAGGACCATTAAAATTGATAAATCTGTCATCTCAAAAACATGATCCTATAATATAACGAGCTTTCGCGATCTGCTGTGCAGATCGCTTCGCTCGTTATAAATATCATGATTTTAGATTATTTTTATATTTGTTCACTGTACAGAGTGTTTCCTTTTTTCAAATAATATGTTAGGAATAATAAGCAAAAAGTTTAATTTATATAATAGAGGCTGGTCAATATAATATACAATATATATTTTCATATATAAACATACTTATGCAGCTGATTGGAAACATATATACACAATAATGTTAACCATTGAATCATGCTAAATTGTCTCCATTTCGCCTTTTCTATCTACTGTCTGCCTTAACTATATTTCATATCTCTTTGTTTTCTAAACTTTACTACAACTCTTTTATTATTATAATCAAACCTTCAAAATGAATCTTATTAAATCTTTTAATTAATAATCTTATTTAGAAAGTAAATATCCATATACATGTATAATAAAAAAAATAAAAATATAATTAGTGTGTGTGTGTGTGTGTGTGTGTGTGTGTGTGCGTGTGTGCGTGAAAAAACTACAATATAAATAAACCATAATTTAACGGATTGTTGCTTGTCCAAAATAAATCTTATTAATATGAAAACTTATTTATAACATGTTAAAATTACATAATACGGGATATTCATATAGTTATCTCAATTATTCAACGGAATTGATTATTGGTCAACAAAACATACAGATAGCATTAAAAAAACACATACTCTTTATAAGTGTTTTATAGAGCAAATACACATGCAAGTGTTATAAAAAACCCAGTTCCTTCTCTACATTGAGATTCCATACACATAGCGGATATACACATCTTAGATTGTAGATGCGCATTGGGACCAATTGGTTTATTGTGTGTGAAATTATCGTTACAAGACTGATAAGTCCATATATCTCATCACTTTGTGTTGCGTTACATGTTTTACATTCCGGCAATGCAACGAGACTTCATCATCAAGTACAGGTCTATATATATATGTGTCTTGTCTATTCTACAATCAGGTTTTCATTTTCTCTTGATGACGGTGGAGTTAAAGCTAGACCTTGAGTTCGGAACAAGTGTTTCGTACACAGTATATTGGTTCTTTCCTCTTATAAATATTACATTTATTGGTGGCTTGTGTTATCTAAAATTTAGATTTACTACAAAACGATAAAAAAGTAACTATGTATCACAAATCCCTACATACAACACCTCAGCAATAGCTGTTTTACAGCAAACGTTTACAATTGGATACAATTGATTCTACATTGATCAAAGAGTCCTCAAACGCAATCAATGGTGTAAAACAAACGGAAATGTATTCGTTATTTTTGGACTGAAATGAAGAAAATTGGTTATAAACTCTAAATCATTATACGGCAGACTAAATAGATATATCAATTTAATAAGAATTGGTTAATGACAGATTGTTGCGGTGAAACACTTGATGACAATTTAATTTTAAACTTTATATTAGTATTTTGTTCGTAAAACATTAATTCGTATTCTATATTTTTACAATTAAAAGACCTGTTAAATCTAAATATGGGTGTTAGTATTGATTGTATAAACAATATTAGTGTGAATCTCATTAGTTAATTTAGCGGAAGTCTAGCTATTATAGTTTCTCGCACTCCCGTACCGTCGTACTGTCTGGGAGGTCAAGGGCCGCCAATACGCCAACATTAATAATTCATTTGTTGTACGGTTTGGCTGTTATACTTTCGTACACGAATAAATTCTTATTTGTATTATAATTGGGTATGGTTTTTGTCTATCATATCCATCGTTAATTTTTGTCACCGTTACCCCATTGGGTCTGTAAATTGGATTTACTGAAGTCTTGTCTATTTTAAAATTATTCTTCTCTTGCGTTCATTTATGACAGCAGCTTCGAGCAATATCTGGGGTCCGCGACGGGGTAATTCACACACAGTTTTGGCTCCTTCCTCTTATAAATATCATATTTATCGGAGACATGATTTGGGTTGCATTTTTGTATTCTTGTCATTTTTCATGTTTAGTATCAATACTCTTCCAAATATGTGTTTCATATGTGATAGTTCAATTCTGTTCTGTCTCCAGGTCGGAACATACACTTTCCTAGCATTGCAAACATATCTATTTACAATGAAATTTACAATACATAAAGAATAAAATATATTAATAATTTTAAATATTCATAAATTTCCATAACTGAGTTTTAGTTTTCGAAAATGTGGGACACTGTTAACATATCTGCGTAGAAATAATGAAATCGAATAACTATTTTTAAAATCACTAATAATGCATATTTCAGTGTAAGTTTACATACATCGCTTTAATGAATCAAAATAGCCTGCCAAATTAACTGAATTGTCAGAAACCCAGCCCAAGACTCGAACTTGGATCTTTCAATTCATGACAAATTGAGCGTTCTACCATTGAACTACCTGGGTGTAGTAATGACAATTTTCAAAAACATTTATGTAGTTTAGATTATTTTAGCTTAAGCATGTTTCATATATATTTAGATCCAGCAACACTCCAAATAAAATGAAATTTTGACCACAGAGAAAACATATCTAACAAATTATATTTTAAAAATACAAATTAGTCAGATGACTAACAGTGCCAACAACATTTGTTTTGTCAATTTTAGAAGACCAAATAATATGCTGGATGGGAATCTCGACCAACAATACATTCAACTGTAAAACAAGACAATACATTCTTACCTTCATTTTCATGCTAACCCAGTAATATGAATCATATGATTTCAGATTACATTTTTGTATTCGGTAGATAATGTTAATGTTAGTTGTTCAATACTGCAACATACGCCTATAATTCAAGCAAACAACTCAATTCAATTCAATTCCTTTTATTACTTTAACCTTTAAGCTTTACCTCTCATCAGCATAAAAACATAAACAATAATATATTCCATGGCAATTAGTGCCTTTAGAGAATCTACAATTACATATGTATCCTGCCGACTCTTGGGGAGAGTCATCAATAAATTTGTTTACCGATCGATGCTTTTATCATTCATATAAAAAAACCTACAATACAATTAAAAACATTCACTAAACAATCTAATCCATTTTACACACGCGAACATCACATTGAACACAACAAACTACGAAACGATGATACAAAACGAACATAATTTACCAGACGAGCCATATAGAATGTTAAGTGTCGCCGATGTCATACGATCAGGTCAGTACTTTGTTTGGTTGTGAGACACAATCGCGGAAAACCGTCCCACAACGAGTGTATAGGCATGCGCGGAAAGTAAGTAATCTCATTCGCTCGCTTATTTATTCATGACATTTACAACGAGTATGAAAATCACCGCTAGTACTGATTTAAATATAACTGATAATTAAGCACTGGGCTACAATATATTAACAGTAAGTAAATCGAAAAACCAAGACGATATTCTAGGCCGTAAGTCCATGGACATTGGCAAACAATAAGAAAACGTTGGACCCACACAGAAAAATGAACCAAATATACATTTATTAACTAAAAATGGAAACATCACGAAATTCTATTAAAAAACCAGAAAATAAATAAAACAATAACACTAGTTTCACGGGCAGTATAGTATTTTATTAGAACAAACGTAAATTTACACACTTTATGGAGACATTGCATTGCGTGTTATAATTTATGATGTTTGTTGTTTCATTTGTCTCCGATTCATTCTGTTTACATATGCAAAATTAAATCAACAATTCTGCTTATATACTAAAAATTAAATCAATAATTCTGCTTATATAATTAAAACAAAATCAATAAAGTGAAAGTTTATGTTTTTCTCTGAATATGTTGATCGTTTGTTATAACTGTCCAACTATGTGATAACTAGTTATTAGGAAACTTTCTATCACACTGATCCATATTGGCCCTAGGAGAGATATCATCTTGTCTTGTCAAAAATCTTCTACAATTGCATTGTCCAAGGTGAGAACAAGCTCGCATGCACTCACAACATGATTCCCAGTCAGAGGTTGGCCTCGGTTGATGAATGCCTGCTGGGCTTGGAGGGCTTGGAGGGCTTGGAGGGCCTGGAGGGCCTGGAGGGCTCACACCATCATTTAGAACGTCCTGAGCATTTACTTCCGGCATGTTCACAGCCAAAAGATATGTAACAACACATGCCAGTATTAATGTCTTCATTGTAAAGAACTGTAAAAAAAAAATATAAACAATTCATTGAAAAAAAGGAACACTTGCTATGAAAATACTACGCTCTTCGAATGTAATAAATTGTACATAGTCTTGACGCTATCAACTATACACCACATGATGTCAAACCAAGATAAGTCAATTTGTATTTCAGTCATGTTTTAATTCCATTGATGTATTAATCAAATTGAAATTTATAAGACATCGAAAAAATATATATTTATTTCTAATGCCTTATACAGAGTTTTCGCTCTTTCCTCTTATAAATATCATATTTATCGAAGCCGTGTTTCAGATTGCATTCTGTATTTTTGTATATTTATACCGGCTTACAGCATTGTTAATGAACCAACAATTTGAAACATTTTATACGTAAACAAGTGAAATAATGTTGTTCTTCCCTATTGAATACTGATGACAATCATATGTTACAACCCTACCGATACGAACAGAAGTACTACGTATACCACATCAACGGAAGTTTAAATGTTATAGAAAATATTTGAATATTGCAACGTTTCATACGACAGTGCCAAAAGAAATTCTTGTAGCCTTAATGATCTATAAGCGATTTTACGGTAAGTAATGGCCGGTGTAATGTGAGAAAGCTATCACATTTACATGTACAACTTATCAACACTTGCAATTATAAGTTCAGTATATTGTACAATGTATACAGTTTGGGAACATTGTCGTAGGTAAGACGCTTCCATAGTATGCGGGAGGTTAGTGTTAGATCCCAGACTGGATGGGATTAAAGTAAGGTAAGATAAGGTAGGTAAGTAGAAAGGTGAACCATGTCTACTATTCTACGTAGAAACTAGGACCTTGTCACTTTCTCTACAGGGTCCTTTTTTCTACCTTATTCGGCTGCGCTGAATATGAGATAATAGTTTACTTGTATTGTAAAAAGAAGGCGTATCGTTAAAGCGAATAACTCTTGTTTTTTTCTAATTTACTTGAAGAATTTGTTTAAGATAATTTTTTTTTAAATTTGTAGTATATCTTCACACGTTTTGTAGAAGTAAAGTAGGTTTATTGGTGGTTTGCCCGACGGTAAGTGGTAAGACTTTCTACACATTGAAAGGTTGGTCCATTCCTATAGACCGTAACTAGCATTATTATGAATGATGAATTCCCAAGGTGTACAGAAGAATTGTTCTTTGTACAAGTAATATAAAAGTCTCTATGCCAGTTTTAATCTTTTATGTATATGGACATGTACTGCAAAGCAGATAAGGCTGTTGGACTTTATTACACTACAACCGGTACGCCAATAACAAACTCCCAAATATTATAGACATTTATTAATGAAACATATAAAATTGTTTCAGAGGAAAAGCGTAAATGTGATAAATCGCGTTGACTACAATTTTTGACCAGCCTTGAACAACTTGGTTCACCTTGCAAGCATTAAGCTCTATCCCTTCTAGTTTAAAATTATGATGATTTTTAAAATTTTGTAAAATGTTCCATTATTGAAACAAATCTGTATCCGAATCCCCATGGATGCTTCCCACCTAGTTTTGGTCGAAAATGAAATTTTTTCAAGCGCGTTGCGATTACACATGCCATGACTAAAAAACATAAATTCTTACCTTGTGGTTAATTTCAAACTGTTGAAACAAAGCTTGTTGTCTTGCTTGGCAAATATTTCGAGTTTATGGAGCTTCTGTAAATGCCAATGAAAACAGGTATACTTAAGTACAAGAGAGTATCACCGTATTGGTGGGACTTAAACCAATCACAAAGCGTCCAGCAGTTGATTAAAGCTTTTATAAATTCAAATGTCAAAACAAGAAAATATTAACTATAGATACATTGGGGCTTTTAGTGTCACTGTCTGAACTGTGTTTTAGCTATGAACAATAATGGGGATATTGACTTTGCATTGCGACATGTGTTGATTTACAACATTAACAAAAGAGACTTTAAAACACTTTTCTCAGACATTGGATGGTAGATTTTGAATATGTGTAATATGATAAAATATATTTGTTATCAAAGTAGACACAAGATACGTGTACTACCAATAAGACGATATCAGTCTATCGACCTTATAGTCAAGTCAAAATGTTGTTAATGACAAACACACTCTACTATGTATTAAACAACGCATATGTGATCAAGCAAACCAACTTTTAATTCAACAAGTAAATGTGTCCGAAAAATGTACGTTCTACAAAACGCATAGTTACCCAGGTATTCTTACAACATATTGAGTCAAACAAATACCAGTGAAATTTAGAAAAATTATTACAAAGCTTAGATTATCATCACTAGATCTAGAAATCGACAAAGGACGTTTTAATAGAATAGAAAGAAACAATAG
>JAUMGZ010196804.1:0-23710 GCA_032359645.1 Pododesmus macrochisma | reverse complement strand
CCAAGTTTGTTCAAGTCTTGACCCTGGGGTCAAAAATAGGTTATGCATTTTGGGGTCAAAGTTCAACACTATAGCAAGTAGTTAACTATTCACATTTTTGACTTCTTGTCCAAAACTATTGTACCAATTCATCCAAACTTGGTAGAAGTCAACCTTTGGGAAAGGGAATTAAAATTTGTTCAAATGAATGGGCTCGGGGCCCAGGGGGCGTCACTTTGGGGGTTGAAAGGAGGACAATTTGACAAAATTTCAAAAATCTTTTAAAAAAACTAGTGCTTATTGCTTTGGTTTGTAGTAACTTTAAGGCATGGAGAACCAAGCTTGTTCAAGGCATGGCCCTAGGGTCAAAAGTATACAAATGCCAATCCAGATGAATGTTAAGGCCCAATGGGCCTCTTGTTTGAATTTTCAATAATTACTTGGTGGTGGAGGTGGTACTATGTGTTTGGTGGTTGGCGGAATAAGGGTTAAGGGTGCAAATTGGGAAAATTAGATAAAATTTCAAAAATCTTCTTGAAAACTAGAAGGCCTAGTGCTTAATGCTTTGGTTTAAAGTAACTTAAGGGTATGGAGAACCAACTCTTTTCAAGGCATAACCATAGGGTCAAAAGTTTTCAAATGACAAAAATTTACATACAGGCCCATTTAAACCAGATGGACATTAAGGTCCAGTGGGCATCTTGTTTCATCTAGTGATCAATTATTGCTTTTTGCTTTGAGGGAGTCTTTATTGTGCATATTTTTTCCTGTTTCCCTCGACACTAATAGCCAAAATTTATAAATTCACTATTTATGGAGAATATCTCCAAAATTGCTAAAGATGGCTTCAAACAATTTTATATGCATTAGCTTTATGAGTAAAAAAGGCAGATGGAGGTTTCTTGAATTTGGACTCAAATGAACTGTACTAAAGATGAGGGACAGACTTACTGTGGCACCAACCTTGAAATTTGCATAATCTTCTAGAATCTCCCTTTACTGAGCTTTGCTCCCTTAGACAGGGGATCTGAATGACTATGTCCTTGTTATAATATCATGGGTGAAAGTTCTCATTCTTGTGACTGATTTTGGTGTTTTGAAGATTTATTCTTCCATAAAATTTATACCAGAAACATGATATTTTTTCAGATTTCAGTATTTTCAGTATTTTGGCCAACTTGATACTTTCACCCATGTAATTAATATGTGTCACACAATTCATTGTATAGATCTCATTCAAGATTTGCAGGTTCTAAGGTGACACCGACCTGCAATTTTTTGCCTACATAAATGAAAGAGGAAGAGAGATTTTGGTGCCTTTTTAAGGGCAAAATTTTCCCTCTGTTAATTACACAGGTGTGGAAATTACGCGGGTTTTACGGTTCTTTGTTCGTCTACTCGTCCTGAACTACTGCGCTGATTTAAATGCCACTTGGTACAATTAATCACCATATGCTGAAAAGGTGCGTAATCTTTATAAATTTGAGTTACCTCGCTTTTTAACAGATTTATAGCCCTTTATCAATTTTTAGTCTATCTGGACCAAAGGTTCAAAGTGGACTTTTCTCATACAAATCCTGTCCGTCATTAACTTTGAACATTTTCAACTTCTTCTCCTAAACCACAGGACCAATTTTAACCAAACTTGGTAGGAAGTATCCCTAGGGGGAGGGGATTCAGATTTGTTCAAATGAAGGGGCTCGGCCCCCCAGGGGGCGCCAAAAGGGGGAAAGTTTGACAAAACTTCAAAAATCTTCATTTAATCAACTAGAATGCCTTGAGCTTATTGTTTTGGTATATAGTCACTGTAAGGCAGGGAGAAAATAGTTTGTTCAGGGCTTGACCCTGGGGTCAAAAATAGATTATGCGTTTTGGGGTCAAAGTTCAACACTATGGCAAATATGTTAATTTTTTAGGACTTTCCTCATACTAATCCTGTTGGTCCATCGTCAACTTTTGACATTTTTCGACTTCTTCTCCTAAACCCCAGGACAAATTTCATCCAAACTTGGTAGGAAGTATCCCCAGGGGAAGGGGATTATGATTTGTTCAATTGAATGGGCTTGGCCCCTAGGGGGAAAATGTGTCAAAATTTCACGTGTTTATGTCTGTAACAAGAAAAGCCCTCGATCTGCATACAATACACACAGGTGAACAATGGTTTACAACAAGTCAAGGTATAGCTTTAGGCGACAAGCTTAATCATTAGATTTTACGAAGCCTTCAGCGATTTCAAGAGGTCAAGGTTAATTTTTGCCAAATTTAATTAAGCAGCACCAACAGGAAGAAAAATTGAAAAAACCCGATTTTCATGTATTGTTTACTCAATTACAACACATTTTATATTTATGCAACTGTTATTTCTATTCTAAACTAGACTTTAATGATTAATTGATGTCTGCAGCTGATTTTGAATAATTGAAATGTATCATATTGAAGAATATTACCACTTTAAGGAGTTGGAGATTATAAAGGATTTTTAAATAAAGGGCAAAAACTCTATCAAAAAGGGAAGTAACTCAAACTTATATGGATTGCACACCTCTACACTAGACTACAGGGTTAGGCAATAAATTGCAGCAAGTCCCGATTAAAATAATTTCAGTAGTTTTATGGAGTTGTAATTTTTTTTTAAAAGGATCATAACTGTTTTAAAGGAGGGTTACTCAAATTGTTATAGATTAGTCAAATCTACAGGGACGTGGCAATAAATTGTGTCAGTGTCATTCAAATCAATTCAGTAGTTTATGAGAAGTAGATGCACAAATATTTTTTTATTAAAGGGCCACAACTCTGTTAAAAAGGGAGGTAATTCAATTTTATGCAGATTACACTTCTGAGTGTGGTGTAAATTGTAGCAAGTGTAATTTGTAGCAGATGTACAAAGGCACTTTTTATAAAGGGCCATTACTCTGTTTAAAAGAGGGGTAACTGAAATTTATATAAATTACATTCTCTGCGGGATGTTGGGCGTGACGATATATTGTAGCAAATGTCTTTTAACTAAGTTCAGTACTTCAGGAATAGAATTACAAACAAGAGGCCCATGGGGCCTTAACATCCATTTGGATTGGCTTTTGAATATTTTTTATCCTAGGGTCACTCCTTGAACAAAGTTGGTTTGCCCTGCCCTTGAGTTACTCCAAACCAAAGCATTATGCACTAGGCTTTCTAGTTTATAAGAAGATTTTTGAAATTTTGTCAAATTTTCCCCATTTGGGCCCCCAAGTGACCCTCCCTGGGTACCTAGCCAGGTCATATGAACAAATCTGAATCTCCTTCCCCTAAGGATGACGTCTTCCAAATTTCGATGAAATCGGTCCATTAGTGTTCTTCTCAAGAACCACTGAACCCATTGACTTCAAACTTGGTAGAAATGTTCCTTAGGACGTCTTGACCAAGTGTTGTTGTTTTTTGGGCTGATCCAAAAATCAAGATGGCTGTCATGGCCTCTGATTGGCTGAGACATTTTCAACTTCTTCTCAAGAACAGCTAAACCATTTAACTTCAAACTTGGTTGAAATGTTCCTTAGAAGGTCCTGACAAAGTGTTGTTGTTTTTTAGGCTGATCCAAAAACCAAGATGGCCGTCTGGGGCTCTGATTGGCTGAGACATAGGGCAAAATTTTGACAAAATCATTATTTCTTACTTCCAACAACATATTCTTAACTGCTGGACAGATTTCAATAAAATTTTGTAGGAAGCATCCTTGGAGGAAGAGGAATCTGCTTTATACAATAGAAGGGGTTGGCACTCCCCCCACTCCTAGGGGGCCCTGCATGGAGGCAAACAATGTCAAAATTAGGCTAAACTACAATTATTTAGTCATATAATTTAGCTTAACTGTTACATATTATGACTGTCAAGACGAATGTTTAGGGCCTATTGGTCTCTTGTTATTCAAAATGCATTAGACCTATATTCATAAACTCAGGTGATGGTTAAGGCCCATTGGGCCTCTTGTTATTTATTATTTTTAATTTTTGGTGGAATGAGGTCAGCCTTTAATAAAGCAGTCAGAGCGATTTTTTCAGGTCACTTGGAAGACATAAAACACAATTTATTAAGGATAGCCTTAAGGAGAACTGTCCTGAATGGGCAATATTAAGACATACCCTCATTACTATTCAAAAAGTACTGGTGTCGGACTATAGATTGCCCTGTGCAATACTTAATGCTTGTTTAATCTAGTCACTAGTGTCCACATGTTTTTTAATTGTAACTAATGTATATATATATCCAGGATGATGTTAAGGCCCAATGGGCCTCTTAGAGTATAATACTCAACACCTTTAATGTTAGATGTAAATTTTCTTGACTTCACCTTGACCTTTGGTCCCTTTAAAGTTAAGTTGAAGAGTATGTACACAATTACTGCTATTGTGTATGTAGCCAAATATGAAATATGAAGATTTATTCCTAAATGGTTAAATTATTTGATTTGACCTTCACCTTTGACTTTCAAATTGTGGTTAATAAATATCCTTCCAAAGAGCTTCCTTTTGTTTAAATATGAAGTCATTTTTAAGTTAAGACTTTTAGTCCATCTGGACAAAATTTCAAAAATCTTCTAATAAACTAAAAGGCCTAAAGCTAAATGTGTTTGTATGAAGTAACTTAAGGGCATGGAGAACCATGTTTGTTCAAGGTGTTACTCTATATTAAAGTGTTATTTCTTGTACCTGTACAGATGATAACTGATTGAAGGAGTTCTCTGCCCTTACTGGCCTGTCAGTGTCTTAGATGTACCTGGAATTGTACAGTGTGCATACTAGAATTTATTATGAAATGATAAACTTTAATAGATCTACTGCTGATAAATTAGCTTTTTTTTACACAAGTGCATTAAGATAACCAAAAAATATATTATCATAACTACTTAAAATAGATTTGATCAGACACAAGCAAAACATATTTATCTTAATTCATGTTACGTTTAAGTTGAGATTACAAAGTTTGAAAGGCATATGTTTAAAATACTCTTCTTCTTCTTTAAGGATCTGCCAAATGCTATGAGTGCTGCAGAAATCACAGAAAGCTTAAAACTAAGTAATCTTCATAACAGAACATGGTATATTCAATCAACATGTGCAACCTCTGGCGATGGTCTATATGAAGGCTTAGATTGGTTGTCCAATACACTGAAGTCCAAGTGAACATTTGTTGGGCCTTTTCTGGTGAATAAGAGAGTGAAAGGAAATGTATGCAGAAAAATGAGATCACACTGTGTTAAGAGTGTGACCATTCAAACAAGAATATACCTTAATTAAGGAAGCTATGTCCATCATGAAATGTATTAATATAGTTAGGGGATGACCACTTAAAATAACTAAATGTACACAAGCAGTTTTGATTTATTACTTTGGATTGTATGTTGAAAGCTGTTATTTACATCTGGACTACATTGAGATTGTGGGTTGGAATGATATTTCTGAAAACCTATGTAGTCTTTGAGGATATGTTTAAATTTTCTACTCTCGGTTTAACAAATAAAGTATAACTTGTACAGTAATCAAAAAAGGACAATTCATCTGAAAGAAAAATATTGTCTTTCATTTTGTTGGATGTGTTTGTATTCAATATTTTTCTTGTTTTTTTATTTAATTCTATACAATTGGACTAAGATTTCATATCAGTTGTCTTAGTCTTACTATTTGAATTATGTTCATTTGAAGTATGGAAAAGGACGATGTCTATATATTTTGTATTATCCCCTTCTTGGGGAAAGCAGCAATTGGTTTATTATTTTTCATTTTTATAAAGACAAATATCCTTTATTCAATTTGAATTTATATATTGAGTCTCTCATTTACACTACCATGTTTTTAAAAAAGGACTGCATCTTTTTCTTAAAAACATTAAATAAAAAACAAACAAACAATGCACCAAGATTGTTACAAATTGATTATCTTTTGTCGAAATCAATGAAAGGGAAAAACAATTGGGTATTTCTTTATTGATAGAATTTTGATATCAATTCCTTCCTTGTATATTCACTATAGTGTCCATGATGTATTCTTGTAAACATAGATGCTAAAAACAGTTTGCAGAAACAGATTCCAATACTAGTAATCTTTTATGAAATGATACACTTAATTGATAAGTGTTTTAAGTTATTGAGTTAAGTATATATAATAATATATACATGTATGTGATAACTAGCTTTATATTTATATACAAATGTGTTTATCATGCCTTTCAGCTTGTATAAGCCAGATTGAAAATCAGGAATTATTGTCTTTAATTTTCTTAAACCAATGGGAGGAATGTAAGGATATTATGTGTGAATCTGATATTCAATGTATACTGCTCTAATAAAATTTTCGTGATCAATAAATTATTTGATTTACTCAGTAATAGGTTTTAACGAGGAGGAAGTCCAAGTGGACTTTTACAATACGTCCGTCGTTGTCCATCTATCTCTAACTTTCTTATTTTAAACTTCTTCTAAAAAAACTGCTGAGGCAGTTTTGACAAAACTTGCTGTAAATGTTCCTTGCATGATACTCGTTCAGAAATGTGTTCAATTTTGCCACATACCATCCAATATGGACACCATGGCTTCTGATTGTCTGAGACACTTTCGACTTCTTCGTCAGATTTTCATGAAACTTGATGTACATGTTTTTTGCATGGTCCCCGTTTAGATTTGTGTTTGATGTTTCCAAATTCCATCCAATGTGCCCATCCTGGCTTCTATTGGCTGAGACATTTTTGACTTCTTGTCAAGAACCTTTAGTCAGATTTTCACAAAACTTGATATTCATGTTCCTTGTATGGTCTGCTTCCTGAATTGTGTTTTATATTGCCAAGTTCCTTCTAATACGGCTGCCATGACTTCTGATTGGCTGAGACACTTTCGACTTCTTATCAAGAACCATTGGACAGATTTTCACGATTTGTGTTTGTTGTGGTGGAACTCTAGTCAAGAACCATTGGACAGATTTTCACGATTTGTGTTGTTGTGGTGGAACTCTAGTCAAGAACCATTGGACAGATTTTCAAGACTTGATATGGCTGTTCCTTGCATACTCCCCTTTCAGAGTTGTGTTTGATGTTTCCAAATTCCATCCAATCTGGCCTCTGATTGGACATTTTCGACTTCTTGTTTCAATTTCTACTCGTGATCGGCTGAACTCTTGACAGATGTTCATTGCATGTAAAAAAGCATATTGAGTTAAGAATCTTACTCTTGGGTTTTAAGCTAGTATATACAATTTACTGACTTTGTTGATGGTGGACTTTTCTCATACAAATCCTGTCTGTTGTAAACTTTTCACATTTTCGACTTCTTCTCCTAAACCACTGGACCAATTTAATCCAAACTTGGTAGGAAGAATCTCTAGGGGAAGGGGATTCAGATTTGTTCAAATGAAGGGACTCGGCCACTAGGGGGCCAAAAGGGGAACATTGGACAAAATTTCAAAAATCTTCTTACAAACTAGATGGCCTAGAACTTAATGCTTTGGTACGTATGTAGTAATTTTAGGGCATTGAGAACCAAATTTGTTTTGAGGCGTGACCCAGGGGTCAAAAAAAGTTTTGCGCATTTCGGGGTCAAAGTTCAACACTATATATAGCTAATATGTTGACTTACAACATATTTGACTTCTTTTCCAACACTAATAGACCAATTCCACCAAAACTAACAATGTTTGATGTCATCCTTAGGGGAAGGGGGTTCAGATTTATTCAAATGATGGGGCTCAGTACCAAGCGAAGGTCTCTTGGGGGCCAAAATGGTGAAAATGTGATTAAATAGATGGCCTAGTGCTTAATGCTTTGGTTTTTAGTAACTTTAGGGCATGGAGAACCAAGTTTGTTCAAGGTGTGACCCTTGAGTCAAAAAAGGTTACACATTTTTTAGGTCAAAGTTCAATACTATATTATAAAACAAATATGATACTTTTTTTCACATTTTCATCTTGTCCAGCACTACTGGATCAATTTCATAAAAACTTGGTAGATGTCATCCTTAGGGGAAGGGGGGTTCAGATTTGTTCAAATGACAGGACTCAGCACCCAGGGAGGTCACTTTGGGGCCCAAATGGGGAAAATATGATAAAATTAAAAAAATTATCTAAACTACGGTAGAAGGCCTATTGCTTAATGCTTTTGTTTAAAATAACTTTAGGACATGGATAAACCAACTTTATTCAAGGCATAACCCTAGGGTCAAAAGTTTTCAAATGCCAAAAATTTACACATAGGCCCATTTAATCCAGATGGACATTAAGGCCCAATGGGCCTCTTGTTTATAAATTGTTCTTTTGTTCTAAATATCCCAAATATTATGTGAAGATTAATGTTATGTTTGTAACTTTCAATTATGAGAAATGTTATCTGAATAAATACTGAAAGTTTATGTTGTATTGTTTTAAAAGGACTTCAAACTTTTAATTCAATATTCATTATTATGGTTTGTATTTCTAACATTCCAACATCATTAAAATGTACCTTCATAGTACATTTTGTATAACCAATTGGTGAAATGTATTATGAAATCTTTAAGTTCAAAATGTTTTTTAATCAACACTCCTCCAAAATGTCTGTGGGATTTGCACGTGTTTTTCTAATTAGGGATGTCCATCAATTCATTCAATTGTCCAAATAAATTTAAAACAAAGGATGAGGATCACACAAGTTTGAACTTGGTGTGTGGGGTTGCCCTTAGGAATGCGAAAAAACCCTTCGATTTCTGAGCTTTGTCCTCCAAAGGTCAAGGCCATCGTTGCTAATAATGGTTTTGGTTGTCCATGGCTTGTCAAGATGATAAGTTGAGAATGAATGATTGCAGAAAGTTTGAACTAATATGTCTCCCCTTCAACAAAGGGAGACGGACATATTGTTTTTGTACAAGTTTCTCCTTCCAATAATTTATGTGTACGGAGCATAACTTTGTAGCAATTCAATATAAGTGAATAAAACTTGATATGTGTATCAATCATAAGAAGACGTTGTTTCCCATACAATTTTAGGGGTACTTAACCCCTTATTTGGGGAGTGCGGCCATGGCCTCTGATTGGTCGAAATTTAAATATTGTCCGATTTTGTTCAAATTTTGTATTCAGATGTATTGTGATGATGCAAACTTTTTCGCATATTGATTTTAAGTCCATCTCGACAAAAGGTCCAAGGTGGAGTTTTCTCATACAAATCCCTTCTGTCGTCTGTCTGTGAGTCGTAAACTTTTCACATTTTCGACTTCTCTCCTATCTGGACAAATTTCATCCAAACTTGGTAGGAAGTATCCCTAGGGAAAGGGGATTTGTTCAAATGAAGGGGCTCAGCCCCTAGGTGTTGCCAAAAGGGGGAAAATTTGACAATAACCATTCTAGAAGCAAACTGTAACCATTGGTTACTGTGCATTCAGAGAATGGGGGCCAGGGGTGACCATAGCAACAGGCCATCTTGGCAGTGGCACCGCTCGATATATTTGTTCAAATTATGGGGCTCAGATAATAGTGGGCCAAAAATGTGATAAATTTGATAAAACAAGAGGCCCATTAGGTATTAACGTCCGTTGGGATGAAATAGGCCTATAGGTGAATTTTTTGCATTTGAATATTTTTTGCCCCAGGGTCATGCCTCAAACAACCCTGATTCTTTACGCCCTAAAGTACATGTAACTACATACCAAAGCATTAAGTTTTAGGCCATCTAGAGCATATAGTTTTCCCTCCGTCTGCCCATCCCATTGGTCCACCCTTTGTCTGGAGCATAGCTCTTGAATTATTTGATATATTTTCATGACATTGGGTACAAATGATGAGCACTATGAGATAGGTATGCAATGCACAAGAACCAAAACTCTTGGTCAACTATATGCACAATTATCTCCCCTTTAAAGAAAAAAATTTATTTATGTCGTCCGGAGCATAACTTTTAATATATTTTAATGACATTTGGTACAAAAGATGAGCAATATGAGATGGTGTGCAGTGCACAAGAACCACAACTCTTGGTCAACTATACACAGAATTATCTCCCCTCTAAAAGAAAAACTTATTTCACTTACGCTTGTCGTATGCATAACTTTCAAAATTTGACTTAATGAAACTTGATAAGCATGCTTAGGATATTTAGATGACATGAAATGTTTAAGAACCACAACTCTTGCTCTGTTACAAGCAGAGTTATTGCCCTTTTAGATAAAATCTTTTCTTTTTCTGCCATGAAATTGTCTTATGTCAGGGATTTTTGCTACCCCAAGCAGTAGGGTAGCCTCTAATTGGTAGAAATTTATTTCTAACTGAAAGATCTACCTGTATTGACAAAAACATAATTCCTAAGTCGAGTGTATTTTGGGGAGCATCCATCACTTGTAAGAAGAAATTTGCCCCTAAAGTGCGAAGCCCCCTTATTTGAACAAATCTGAACCCCCTTTCTTTAGGGATACCGGTACTTTCTATCAAGTTTGCATGAAATTGGGGGGCGCAAAAAGGGAAATGTTTGATTACATTTCATAAATCTTCAATTAAAAAAGGAGGCTATTTCCACTAAGAGCTTGATACTTGCATATGTAGTAACCTTTTGACATTGAGGTCACAAATAAATAGGAGTGACTTGACCAACGCTCGGGGTATACCATCGCTCGTGTTAAAAGTCTGATATATTCCTCTGCCCTTTTAATAAAACAATACATATCTTGATTTTTACTAAGCCTTACCTCTGTTTACTGTTTGGTCATTTTGACAACAAAGATAAATTCAGATGCCTCTCGGGGTGATCGCTGAGTGACAGATAACAACATATGGAATTTAACATTTTTTCGACGTCAGTTTTTGGTTTCAAACTTATGAAAAACAGGTGATTTTTAGAGGTAAGAATTTTTTTCTGAATCTGTTGCCAAATTTTCTGTAACATAATCTCAATGTTGGAAATGTAATATTTCACTGTGCTTGCATACCATGAGTGTTGGTTCACTTGGTGCTAATTTAAGTTTCCTTTGTGAACAGTCTTTACATAATGTCTGCTCACCATTGAACTATCATGTGATTATAGATAGAAAATAAACATACATGGCGATAATAGAGTAGTTGTATTTAGTTGAAATTTCACTCCAATGTGGAGTTTCACCAGATTATCTAAGATTTCTCGAGGGTGCACGTGCTCGATATCTTTCAATAGATGTTCTGTTGAATGGTCATCCATTCTCCTACAACTTCGACATAGTTGATTTCTGATTGACAGGATTGGCAGCGACCAGGTTGTCAAAGCAATGTAATTAATATGGAATGTAGTATTTTTGACCAAAAGACGGTTTCGGCAGAAAAAGAAAAATCAGAATCGAAGATGGTCTGCTATATTATGCAAAAAATAAAGCTTTTTCGCATGCCTTGCTGCCATATGTTTTGGAGATTTGTAAAAAAATAAATGTCCTTCTTTATTGCACAAAATGGAAAATATGTTTTGCTCCCAAAGTATAACTTCAGTTTACTTTCTAAGCTTATTGACTTAAACACTTTAATCGTATTTTGATATGCTTTTTTCCAGTCTCGATATCTTGCATATAATTAAAATATCATCAATGTTAATAGAAATCTTTTCATTCTAATAAAAGATATATTTATTAACATTGAAGATACCTCAATTTTATTCCGTAATTCAGATGTTTATTACTTAGATTAAGCGAGATATCTGCGCGATAACTGAGTGGTAAGAGCGTCCGCTTAATTAGTGTTTAATAGGAGTGGGTTTGTTCCCAAGCCGCGTCAAACTTGGATGTCAAAAAAGGTAAACGTCTTTCTCTCTGCTAAGCGCTCAGCTTTTCTGGGTAGGATAAGGTCTGGTTGACCAACTGCCAGGATAATGTGACCCAGTAAAGTATCATGTCAATGTGTCTTTGGTGTGATATTTCTGCGAGTCGGCACTATAAAGTCTCCATAAGTGCGCACTGTTACAAGCAGACAACATCTCAATATGACCTAGACATAATTTGAAAGGAGGTTTAACCCAAATGAAACAAACAAACATTCAAGATAACAAGAAGAACCAACACAGCCTTATGTATGCCTATTTCAAAAATATACACTGGGCGAGGTATTGCACGTGCTTATTAGTCACTGTAAACTATCGAAAGCTTATTTTTTTAATGGTTTCTTGATGGTCTTGTGGACTTTCGAGTGAAACTTCACATTGGAATGAAATTTCAACAAAATGCAACTACTACTTGACATCGCTGTTTATAAGGAATATACAAAGAAATCTATGTAGTGGCGGGATAGACAGTTTTTTGAAGACATATTTTTTTTTAAAAAAGAAGTGGATGCTTTTAACACATATACTTCTTGTAATGAAGAGCAACATTCGATAGTGGTCTTCAAGCAGTCAAGAATTAATAGCCAATGAAATGCACAAAAAATAATTCTACATACAACGGGGGCGTGACTTTACACGTGGTTTTCGGAAAAATTTATAATGGTCACTGTTGCTCGATTTTCATAGGTTCTCTCGGTGGTCATGGTGGGTGGTTATTTTGCTTCAAAGCTGTGGCGCACGTGACAGTCCAAGTGAAGTTTCACATTCGAGAACATTCAAGTGAAATTTCAACTTAATGCAACTACTCTATTGGAGGGATATCAAAATTGTCCTGAATTAGAAAACTAGCTTTATAAAGTTAATTGTATTATATGTCATTCCAGATTTACTCCGAGCATTGGTACAGGCTCTCTAAGCATTTAAGTGTTAAGGTTCAAAACTATTAACAGAAAATGCTAATTTGTCATATTTTCAACTTTTTTTCAAAAACTATTTTACCAAATTTTTTTATCCAAACTGGTAGAAATCATTCTTCTGGGAAGGGGAAGCAGATTTGTTCAATTGATGAGTTGAAGCCTCAAGAGGGAGCCACTTATAATAAGCGGGCCAAATTGGGAAAACTATGTTATGGAATCTGGAGTTCCTGTTATATAATGATGACTAAATTTTCACATTTTTGACTGCTCATAACATGCCTAGGTCAAGGGGATTTTGATTTTTCAAATGATGGAGCTTAGCTTGTACGGTCATCATTGGGGGAAATTGGGCAAAAATATTATTCAATCTCCAAAAATCAAATTATGCGACTTTTTTGACCAGCTAGATATTGACCTAATGGGCCTCTTGTTTCCTTTTTACTGGTTATATAGGTTGTGATTTTATTAGTCCATCTGGACCCAAGAGCCAAAGTGGATTTTTCCCATACTAATCCCGTCCGTCGTACGTTATCCGCTGTAAGCTTTTCACATTTTTTACTTTTTCTCCTAAACCACTGGCCAATTTCTAACAAACTTAGTAGGAAGTGTCCCTAGGGGAAGGGGATTGAGATTTGTTCAAATCGAGGGGCTGGGCACCCAGGGGGTGCCACTATAGGGTCCAAAAAGGTGAAAATTTGACAAAATTGAAAAAATCTTTTAATAAATTAGAAGGCATATAGCTTAATGTTTTAGTATGTTGTAACTTAAGGGCATGGAGAACCAAGTTTGTTCAATGCATGACCCTGGGATCAAAAATAGGTTACGTGTTTTTGGGTCAAAGTTTAACACTATATAGCAAATATGTAAACTTTTCACATTTTTGACTTCTTCCAAAATAAATGGACCAATTTTATCCAAACTTGGCAGATGTCATCCCTTTGGGTAGGGAGCTCAGCTTTGTTCAAATGACGGGGCTGGGCTCCCAGGGCGCCACTATTAGGTCCAAAAGGGGAAAATTTGATAAATTTCGTAAAAAATTTATAAACTAGTAGGCCTAGTGCTTAATGCTTTGGTTCAAAGTAACTTTAGGGCATTGAGAACCAACGTTGTTCAAGGCATAACCCTAAGGTCGTAAGTTTTCAAATGCCCAAAATTTACATATCCAGATGGATTTTCATGCTCAATGGGCCTCTTGTTGACATAATAATGTGAAATGTTACATATTTTTTGCCCCAACTACGAGGTTTTTTATGATTTTGGACTTCTTGTCCAAAACTATTGGACCAATTTCACCCAAACTTGGAAGGCATCCTTAGAAGAAGCTAGTTTAGCTATGTTCAAATGGTGGGGCCTAAATGGGGAAGATTTGGCAAAATTTCAAATATCTTATAAACTAGAAGCCTTAATGCTTTGGTATGTAGTAACTTAAGGGCATGGTGAACCAAGCTTGTTTATCGCATGACTCTGTGGTCAAAAGTATTCAAGTGCCAACAATTTAGTTTTAGGCCTATTTTATCCAAATGGACTTTAAGGCCAAATGGGTTTCTTCTTTTCTACACATGTTAAGATTAAGATTTCCAAAAATGAAATTAAAAACATTTCACAAGATTTGATCAGACTCCAGCAAAACATATTTATCTGAATTCATTTGAAGGCTAAGTTAAGATTACATAGTTTGAAAGGCATATGTTTTAAATTCTCTTTGTCTTCTTTAAGGATCTTCCAAATGCTATGAATTCTGCAGAACTCACAGAAAAGTTGGGACTTCATAACCTTCGTAGCAGAACATGGTATATTCAAGCAACATGTGCAACCTCGGGCGATGGTCTCTACGAAGGCTTAGATTGGTTGTCCAATTCATTGAAGACCAAACGATAGTAAACAGATGTTGGGCCTTTTCTGGTGAATAAGAGAGTGAAAGGATATATATGCAGAAAAATGAGATCACACTGTGTTAAGAGTGTGACTATTCAAACAAGAATATCTCTAAAGGAAGTTTTTCTGTCTATCATGAATTGTATCAATATAGTTAGGGTATGACAACTTATAATAACTAAATGTACACAAGCAGTTTTGATTTATTACTTTGGATTGTATGTTGAAAGCTGTTAATTACTTCTGGTCTACATTGAGATTGTGGGTTGGAATGATATTTCAGAAAACCTATGTAGTCTTAAAGTATATGTTTAAATTTTCTACTCTCGGTTTAACAAATAAAGTATAACTGTACATTAATAAAAAAAAGAACAATTCATCTGAAAGAAAAATATTTTCTTTGTTTTTTTATTAGTCCATCTGGACCTAAGGTCCATGGTGGACTTTTCTCATACAAATCCTGTCTGTCGTCCGTTGTAAACTTTTCACATCTTCGACTTATTGTCCTGAACCCCTGAACAAATTTCATCCAATCTTCGTAAAAGTATCCCTCGGGAAAGGGGATTCAGATTTGTTCAGATGAAGGGGCTTGGCCCCCAGGGGGCACCACTAGGGGACCAAAGGGGGGATTTGACAAAACTTCAAAAATCTTCTTATTAACTAGAAGGCTTTATGCTTTGGTTTAAAGTAATTTGTGGGCATGGAGAACCAACTTTTTTCAAGGCATAACCGGTCAAAGTTTTCAAATGCCAAAAATTTACATATAGGCCCTTTTAAACCAGATGGATGTTAAGGCAAAACAGGCCACTTGTTATGTTAATTGTCTGTCATTTTGTTGGATGTGTGTATTAATATTTTGTTGTTTTTTTCTTTACATTCAATAAAATTTGACAAAAATTTAATATCAGCTGTCATATTTGAATTATGTTCATTTGAAGTATGGAAAAGGACGATGTCTATATGTTTTGTATTATCCCCTTTTATCTTTCATTATGTAATGTTGCATACTCTTAGGGAAAGCAGCAATTGGTTATTATTTTTCTTTTTTAAATTTATATAATCAGTCTCTCCCATACTTTTAAAAAAGGACTACATCTTTTGCTTTAATATATTAAATAAAGAACAAACAAACAATGCGCCAAGATAGCTACAAATTGATTATCTTGCATCTGAATGGATAAAAAGGGAAAACAATTTGGTATTTCTTTGTCGATAGAATTTTGATATCAATTCCTTCTTTGTATATTCACTATATTGTCCATGATGTATTCTTGTAAACAATAGATGCTAAAAACATTTTGCAGAACAAGTTTCATACTTGTATTCATTCATGACATGCTACACTTCATTGATAAGTATTTTAAGTTATTGTGTATATATATAATGGGTGTGATAACTAGGGTTAAATTTATATATGTATGTGTATATCATGCCATTCAACTTTTATTAGCCAGATCAAACATCAGAAAATATTGTCTTTAATTTTCAAAGACTAAAAGCCGTAAGGGGTAGAGAGTAAGGTTATTATTATGTGTGAATCTGAAATTCAATGTATACTGCTCTAATAAGTTTTCCATGATAAATAAATTATTTGATTTATTCAGCAATGAATTTTTTAGTCCATCTGGACCAAAGGTCTAAGGTGGACTTTTCTCATACAAATGCCGTCCATCAACTTCGTCATAAAGTCTTCACATTTTAGACTTCTTCTCCTAAACCAAAGGACCAATTTCATCCAAACTTGGTTGGAAGTATCCCTAGGAGAAGGGGATTCAGATTAGTTCAAATGAAGGACTTAGCCCCCAGGGGGCACCAACAGAGGGGCCAAAAGGGGGGTGGCCTAGAACTTAATGCTGTTGTATGTACTAACTTTAAGGCATGGAAAGTTTGTTCAAAGCATGACCCTGGGGTTTAAAAAAGGTTACGCATTTTGGGATCAAAGTTCAACACTATATACATGTATATAGCAAAAATTGTCATCTTGTCCAACACTACAGTACCAATTCCATGGAAACTGGGTAGATGTCATCCTTAGGGGAAGGGGATTCAGATTTGTTTAAATGATATGGCTCAGTTCCTAGGGAGGGTCACTTTGTGGTACAAATGGGGAAAATTTGACAAAAATTTCAAAAATCTTATGAACTAGAAGGCCTAGTGCTTAATTCTTTGGTTTGTAGTAATTTTATGGCATGGAGAACCAACTTTGTTCAAGGCATGACCCTAGGGTCAAAAGTACTCAAATGCCAAAAGTTAAAGGCCTATTTAATCCAGATGGACGTTAAGGCCGATTTGGCCTCTTGTTCATTGATGCATTTCAAGACTATTAAAGTTGCCCAAATCTCACATTCAATTGTATTTGTCTCTCAACATCAGTCATCTGTTGTATGTTTTAGATTTTACTTACCCTATAGATCATCGTGGCAAGTCATTGATAAAATGTACAATCCTCTCCCCTTCATGTGACAAGACACACAAACTTTAGATTGCGTTGACGGCCATTACTCGTATCTAGATGTTTCTAACACTGTCCCCGTTTAGAATTTTATTCTTATATAGGTTGTCAACTTTCCTTATACCTGGTTACTTAAAACCCTATAGATTTCTACACCTAGTTGTCCGAACTTAACATTGGGGACCATAGAAAATTATAAGATAAATCACAAAACATGTTAGGAGGCTATTATTTCAGTTTTGATATTTGTCATTCTACTGTGCTGAAAATCACACAATATTTTTTGAAAATTAATTTATGCTTGTATAGTTGAATTATGAGAAATGTAAGCTTAATAAATACTGAAACTTTGTTTTATTGTTGTGTTTAAAATTGGAACTTGTGTTTAAAATTGGAACTCCAATGTCCATTATTATGGTCGATATTTCTAACATTCCAACATCCTAAGAATTATTTTTTTGTTTATTCAAATAAATTGTGATGCAGGCATGTTATACATGTACGTACCCCCATAGTATAGGCTTGTCAAGGTGATAAGTTGAAAAGGAATGATTGCAGAAAAATTGAATTTGGCATGTGGGTTGCCCTAGAGAATGTGCAAATCTCTTTTTGAATTTGGTTGTGGCCAACCAAAGGTCAAAGTAATTGTTGCTGAAAACAGAATTGTTCTTATCTGGGTGATAACTTGAGAAACAAGAGCCATTCGACTCGAACCTGCGTCGACATGGGAAAACTTTAGTCAATGTATCTTTCATAACTATGCAAACAGAAAAATGCATTTATTAGTTTAGGAGTTATAGATTAGATAAATCAATGGGAACTGGCTGAACACACAGAAATTCTATGAAAATTCATCAGAAAGTTCAACACAGGAATTTTTCTAAAAATTCACTAAATCTCTCCAAAAGGGAAGTTCACATCTTCAATGTGTCTGTAATAAATGTGCAAAAGTGGGGAAAAATCAACTGAAACCTGTAGGAGATTTAGATTCGAAATTTGGTACCGTATGTTACTGAAAATGTTAACAAAATTGACTTGAGTTCAACACAGGAATTTTTCTAAAAATTCACCAAATCTCTCCAAAAGGGAAGTGCATATCTTCAATGTGTCTGTAATTAATATACAAAGTTTGAGAAAATCTACGGAAACCTGTAGGAGATACAGATTACACAAACTTAGTGCCCCAAAGTGTTTCAGAAGGACAGACTAACAGTCAAGCAGCTACCAGACCTGCTTCGGCAGAAGCAGGTTAAAATGATAACCAGTACCAAAAGTTTAAACTTTGTTTTTGAGTTTGATCTTTTTGAGGTGCTTCAGGTGACACATAAAACTCTTGATTTGAGACCAAAATTCAAGGCACAAAGAAATAATAAATGCTGTACAAGGACTTGTTCAGGAAAATGCTGCCTTTGTTGGCCATTTCATTCCTAGTTAAATATGAACCATTGTGAAAACTTTATGTTCAATTTTAAGCTCACTTGAGCCCAAAAGTCTCAATTTGAGCTATAGCCATCATAACTCGTCTGCCATTTGTCACACGCAGTGTAAATTTTTGGGTCAGGTACCTATTGTGATCGTTCTTTGTCCATCGTTACCAAACTTTTCACATTTTTGACTTTCTCGAGAACCACTGGACCAATTTCAACCAAATTCGGCAGAACTTGGTTCTCATGCCGTAAAGTCACTCACTACATACTAAAACATTAATCTCTAGGCCTTCTAGCTTATAAGAAGAAGATTTTTTAAGTTTTGTCAAATTTTCCCCCTTTTTGCACCCTTGTGGTGTCCCCTTTGGACTGAGCCCCTTCATTTGAACAAATATGAATCCCTTTTCCTTAGTGATAATTCCTACCAAGTTTGGATGAAATTGATCCAGTGTTTTAGGAGAAGAAGTCGAAAATGTAAAAATTTTATGACAGTTGACAGACGGGTTTTGTATGAGAAAAGTCCACCTTGGACCTTTGATCCGGATGGACTAAAAACAAGATAGAAATTATAAATTTTGATCAGATTTTATTTACAATGTTTTGAAGCAAATATCATAAACAAGACTGGTAGATTTATGTTGAATTTATTCGTTTTCAATTGTATAAGGTTGAAAAATATTGAAGAAACGGACAAAAGAAGGAGAACAAACTTTGGTTTGAATAAAAGTTGATTCAATATCACATATATTCTCTAAATTGGTAATACCTTAGCATTAATATGTTTTTTTTTTACATTTAGCCACACAGACGTGAACCAATCACTGTATAAAAAAGAGGATCGTCAGGCCTTAACGTCCATCTGGTTGAAATAGGCCAAACACTAAATATTTGCGTTTGAATACTTTTGTACCCCAGGGCCACACCTTAAACAAACTTGGTTCTCCATGCCCTAAAGTTACTATATACCAACACATTAGTCTCTGGGCCTTCTTGATTATCAGGAGAAGATTTTGAAATGTAAACACATGTTCCCCTTTTAGCCCCCTAGTGGAGCCCCATTGGGGCCAAGCCCCTTCATTTGAACAAATCTGAATCCTCTTCCCTAGGGATATTTCCTACCAACTTTGGAAGAAATAGGTTCAACTTCAGTGGTTTAGGACAAGAAGTTGAACATTTGAAAAGTTCACAGATTTGCTTTATATTATATTGAACTTAACAAAATGTTAAGAATCTTCTTATAAACTAGAAGGCCTAGAGCTGTATGTTTTGGTATGTAGTAACTTTAGAGCACGGAGAATCAAGCTTGTTCAAGGCTTAACCCTGGGGTCAAAAATAGGTTACACGTTTTGGGATCAAAGTTCAACACTATAGCAAATAGTTAACTATTGAAGGAAATTCAGCTTTGTTCAAATGAAGGGGCTTGGCCCCCAGGGGCGCATCTTTAGGGGGCTTAAATGGGGAAAATTTGACAAAATATCAAAAATCTTTAATAAATTAGAAGGCATGGTGCTCAATGGTTTGATATATATTTAATTTTAGAGCTTGGAGAAATATGTTTGTTTGACCCTGTGGTCAAAAGTATTCAAATGCTAAATATTTACTCTAATAGGCCTATTTTCAACCAGATTGACGTTCAGGCCAAATGGACCGCCTGTTTTTCAATATTTTTTTTCTTTAACTAAGGAAAAAATGTCAAAAAGGGTAAATTTACCGTTCCAGGGTTCCCGTGTTCCGTCCGTGTGTCTGGTTACCGTGCCTCTTTGAACAGTGAACAGTTTGTTCTTGTCAACTTTGTCTATGTCATTTAGAATTTTATAGACCTCTACCATATCTGCTCTTAGCCTGCGGTATTCTAAGCTATGTAACCCATGTTCCCTAATTCTGCCTGGGTAGAATAGATCTTTTAAATGAGGAACTAGTTGTTGCACGACGTTGGACGTTCTCAATGGCAATTTGGTTGTTTTTTAGCATTAGGGACCACACAGCTGTAGAATATTCTAAATGAGGGCAAACTAAGCTCCTGTACAAGCTTACGAACATTTCAGAATCTTAAGTGGGAAAAGGTTCTAAAGATAATTCCGACATTTCTGTTTACTTTTGAGATCGCTGATTAATTGGGTACTGCACACGGCATTGTTATTCATAAACAATTGACAACGTTAACATTACGGTGTAGTCTCTGAATGCCCATTTTTGATAAAAACAAGTAGAAACAGAAGTGGGTTTTCAGGGACAAGTATAGACAGGTAATTAGAGAACAATAGAAAAGCTGTTACAGTCTGTTTGACTCTTTGTTACCTGCATTTTCTACCTGTCTTACCTGATACATTGATCCATGCCTAATCTTGTTTCAAAAACCCGTGCCATGCCTCAGTTTGTGTTTACCAATACAGAGCTGGGTCACACCTGCATCAATCGATTACCAAGGGTAATTGACTTTTCACTTCTGTTACAAATTATCAAAAGTCGATGTCGTTGTTGAGTAACCTTTGTACATGGACACTATTTGTTCAAGTTGTGACCCTGGGGTCAAATATGTTGCGCATTTTTGGGGTCCAAACTCAACATTATTAATAGCACATATGTTAACATTTTCACAATTTCCATGTTAATAGTATTGATATATGATTTAGCTGTTTTGTAGCCCAACTTACATTGAGAAAAGAAGAATTAATTTGGCTAATGTTTGGTTTACCAAATGTTACAAATTTCTAAATATAAAAGGCACAGGCTGTTTTGAAAATATGAGGAAAACACTACAAACTACGAAAATTACAAAAGGTGTACAAAAGAACCACATTGTTGAAGGTCACTGTTAAAAAACCCAGAAAAATAACATTGAATTTCTTATCCAGGCGATAACTTTAGTTCATATTTTCTGATTTCTGTTTACATGATAATACTGGCCTGTCCGTTTTTTAGAGGTTCTTGTATTGTACAATGTTCATGCTAACATCAGCTGCAAACAGTAATCTTAAATAGGTCCAATGCAGCAGGTTTGTTTTTCTACACTAGTACAACAAGACAACAACAACAACAACGACAACCTATTACCAGTAGCATCGATCATATAGTTCAAAAGATTTGATTAGATACAAGTAAAACATATTTATCTTAATTCATGTTACAGTTAATTAAATAAGTTTCTTCTTATCTTTTTCAGGATTTGCCAAATGCTATGAATGCTGCAGAACTCACAGATAAATTAGGACTTCATGCACTTCGTAACAGAACGTGGTATATTCAAGCAACATGTGCAACCAATGGCGACGGTCTCTATGAAGGCTTAGATTGGTTGTCCAATTCATTAAAAGGCAAATGATTGTAAACATTTGTTGGGCCTTTTCTGGTGAATAAGAGAGTGAAAGGATATATATGCAGAAAAGGGAGACATCACTGTGTTAAGAGTGTGACCATTCAAACAAGAATATACCATAGTTAAGGAAGCTATGTCCATCATGATGTGTATCAATATAGTTAGGGGATGACCACTTGAAATAACTACATGTACACCAGCAGTTTTGATTTATTACTTTGGATTGTATGTTGAAGGCTGTAATTTACTTCTGGAATACATTGAGATGGTGGTCTGTAATGATATTTCCGAAAACCTATGTAGTCTTTAAATTTAACTGTACAGTAAGTAAAAAGGACAATTCATCCGAAAGAAAAATATTTTCTTTGTTTTTAGTCCATGTGGACTGAAGGTCCAAGGTGGACTTTTCTCATACAGATCCTGTCCGCCTTCCGTCCGTTGTCGCCCGTACGTCCTTTGTCCTAAAGTTTTCACTTTTTCAGCTTCTTCTATGAAACTACTGGACCAATTTCATTTAAACTTTGTAGGGAGTATTCTTAGGAGAAACGGATTCAGACTCGGCCTCCAGTGGGCGCTACTAAGGTGCAAACAAGGGGGGGGGGGGGGGGTGGTTGGGGTTTGACAAAATCTTCTTCATGAATCTTGGCTAAAAAACAGGTTAAAGCATTTTTTAGTCAAAAGATCAACAATATAGCAAATATGCTTACTTTGTACATTTGCGACTTCTCCAAAGCTTCTGAACAATTTTCTTCCAAATTTGGTAGAAGGATTTCCTGCGGGAAGGGGGTTCCTCATGAATATGCAGACGAAGTTAAACGAAGTAACCTCGTGAACATTTCCAGAAAATGTTACACAACAATGGCGAGCAAGGTATGTACCAATGTGAAGACGACTTGGGATGTTTTCTTTGTTTTTACACTTTACACGTGCTAATTTCGTATGACTGCTCGTCATATATGCTCACTCTTACAACAACGTCACGATTCCTAAGTATTTAATTGAGAATACTTGCAGGTTTTGCAAGAAAAAACATTTAAGCGTTATGCACATGTCCGCAATCAACGCCTGTCATACCTTGTCATTTATAATTCGCCCCGAAATGTAATATAAATTTGTAATTTTGTAAAGATACACAGCTTCGGTTTTAACTAACGAAAATTAAGTCACTAACTTTTCATGCTTAAGAAATAGCATTCTTTACAAATAAATAAAATACCAAGGAAAAATTATTAATTGTTAATGCATATATTTCACTTTAAAATATGAGTTTCAAACTTTTAATTCAATACTCATTATTATGGTCGATATCTCTAACATTCCAGCATCATTTAAATTATTTAGTTTGTTAACGATAGATTGTTATGCATGCATGCTATTAATAAACCCTCCGTAGTACAAATAAAATGAAGATGAATTTCAAACACAAGATCGCAATCAAATAGACAGTCGCAAAATATATATGTATTTAGCTAACAGATTATTAAATTGGATGAAAATTTATTCAAACCATATTTTTCTTACAATTTTTCCAGTCACACTTCTTGTGGTATTTTGATACTTTTTTGGCAAAGACAAAGTGGTTTAGTGATTATTTCGTCTTTAATGACTACATTGCCTTGTATATATTACATCACATAGTTTGTTCTCCTTCTTTTATTTGTTTTCTCAATGTTTTTCAACTGTGCACAAGTGTAATAAATTCAACATAAATCTATCTGTCTTGTTCTTGTGTATGATTTTTGTTGCTAGTCATTACAAATTAAATCTGATGAAAATTTATTATTTGTATACGCCCGCGAATTTTTGCGGAGCGTATAATTATGGTATCACACTGTTCGTCCGTCAGAGGAGTTAACCTTGTGACGCAACTAGTCAGACAGTTTTCGACCGCATATAGAACAAGAGGTCCATGGGGCCTCAACGTCCATCTGGTTGAAATTTGCCCAGTAGTTTCAGAGAAGTTGATTAAAGACATACTGCCAAA